>JAJPUD010013665.1:1138-27279 GCA_023553655.1 Myrmecobius fasciatus
TTCCATTTTTTCTATTTTATTTTGCAGTGATCTCATTTCATTTCCCCATGTTTCTTCTAACTCTCTTTTAAGATTTTTTATGTAATCTTCAAAGAAAGCCTTGTGACATGGAGGCCAGTTTATGTCTCTCTTTGGGGCTTTTTCTGGAGTTGCTTTACCTTTAGGGGCCTCAGGATTTGAGGTCTGTTCTTCCCTCTCTCCATAAAAGTTGTCTATGGTGAGAGCTCTTTTTGGTTTTTTATTTATTTTTTTAAAGGTGTGAGGTCTGTTTAGGGCAAAGGTGGGACAGCTGCTTTAATTTGCCCTGGGGCAGTTCTGCTGATTGAGTTATTTCAGGAACTAGGCAGTTCTGCTGACTGAATTATTTCTGGTGCTAATCAGTTCTGTTGATTGATTGATTGCTTTAAGGTGCTGTGTAAAGGCAGCTAGGTCCGATGCTCATCAGGGGTTCAGTGGTTCACAATCTATCCCCCTCAAAAGGCAGACCCTCCAAACCACCTGCCCACAATCAGGACAGATTGGTCCAAGAGGCCCGCAGAAGACTCCCAGGTGTGTAAAAAGCACAACGCTCCCACTCCTGTTCCGACTCCTGTTCCAGCTCCCTGCTCCAGCTCCCTGCCCTGGTCTCCCTGTGCAGCAGTCTGAGTTCAGCAGACCACCCCCCTGCCCAATTAAAACAGACCTGTTTTGAGGTTCTTCCAGAGTGTCTTCTTCTAGAATCGTGTTGTTCTCCAGATATTGTGGATTTTTTTGCTTCAAAATCAGTCTAGAGGCTTCATATGTTGTTGGTTTGAGGGGAGGTTAGAGGAGGTTACAGAGACTCCTGTCTGATCTCCGCCACCATGGCTCCACCCCCGGAAGGAAGTCTGGATTATATGATTTTTTAAGAAGTCCTTTTATGCACTAACTTGATTGATGATCCTTTGTTACAGCAACCAAAAAACCCCCAATAATTACCCCAAAATAGATAGTTACTCCCTAACAATGTACATATTTTCCTATAATAGTTATTGATTTAGAGAGAAGAGAAATTTTAAAAGACATTTGGTCTAAATCTGTTCCCTCTGTCTCCTCTACTGTTATCTCTTTCACTGAAGAGGAGTTAACAGGTTTTATTACATATTTTCCAGAATCATAAATAATTTTTCAATTGCTCAATTTTCTGGTTCCTTTTAGTCATCTTTTCATCTTTCTATTAAAATCTTCATGTAGTTTGATCTTCATCTGCATAATTAGCTATTCATTTGTTCCTACAAATTTTCCATTTCTCTTAATATCTAATATATCATCTATTATGTCCTAATATGTGGATTTTTTCCTGTGTTTGATGATTTCAAAATCAAGAGAATTCAAGACAGCAATTTAAGTGTACCACCTAAAATCTAAGTGGTCCAAGTGGCCCAAGTTGTTGAAAACAGAAACTTTAAAATTCTAAAATCTAACTGTGCACCAGAGTTCACTGTCAAACTAGATTTTTAATGAGTGAGTTCGCTAACCCTGGAAATTTTCAAATATTCACAGGTTTTACTAAACTTCCCAAGAGGTTTTTTATTCAAAAACAGTTAAGAATTCTAGCTCTGGAAATACTTATACCCCCTCCCTACCTTTCCCCAAAACCCTACATTCCTTTTACCGCCACTTTGTGCCTCTTGAATATTCCATATCTGTAAATTTTCCTGATGCCTTCCATCTGATAAACATCTTTCAAGGAAGATGATAGCAAGAATGCCTATATTAGATAAGAAAATGAACTTAGCCACATCTTTGATAACCCAGAAACAACAATAACAACATGAATGCTTTTAAAAAATTTATTTATATATTTATTTACTCCCTTTTTTATTATTATTATTTTTTTTTGCTGAGACAATTGGGGTTAAGTGACTTGCCCAGGTTCATACAGCTAGGGAATGTTAAGTGTCTGAGACTAGATTTGAACTCAGGTCCTCCTGACTTCAGGGCTGGAGTGCGTGAATGCATTTTAAAAGATCTTTAAAGCTTACAAAGTGTTTTATAACTCACTTTATCTTCACAACAATCCTGTAAAGACCTATTATTACTCCCATTTTACAAATCAAGAAATTAAAGTTGATAGAGAACAAATGACTTGTCCAGAGTTATACAGTAGTTAGTAAGTACATAAAGGAGAATTTGAACTCAGATCTTCTTGAGTCAAAGTCTAACACTATCCAATACATCTGGTTTTTAGAGACAAGTTTTTCTTGACAATGATGTCTTCATTTTAGTGCACAGATTTGCATCTGTAGTACATTATTCTTTAAAAATAGTTAAATTTATAAATTATTTTCCCTTAGGAATATTATGTATTTTATTTTGCTTATTTTAAAACATTATTCTGAGGAATTTCCAAGATGTTTATTATACAAAAATAGTTAATAATCCACCCCTCCTCTTTTCCCACCACTTAATTTTTTTTACTGCCACTTGTACCTCTTGAATACTCCATATCTGTACATTTTTCCTAATAACTTCCAGCAACCTTGATTTTTTTTGTTTTAATATTTTTATTTTCCTCAGCTCAATGTAAAACATTTTTGTATTTGTTTTTAAAATATTGAGTTCCAGATTCTCTCTCTTTCTTTCCCTTCCCATTGAGAAGGTACGTGTGAAGTTATGCAAAATATTTCCCATAAAAAGCCACCTTGTGAAAGAAAACATAGTTCTCCCCCTCAAAAAAAAACCCTTAAGGAAAAAGCCAAAAAAAGCATACTTCAATCTGTATTCAGACACAAGTTGCCCTTTTCCTTCATGAATCTAAAAGTTTATTGTGTGGGATAGGTTTTGATTATGCTAGAGAACTGGAAGAGTGATCAAGATCATAGTACTGGAGAAGCTGGGTAAATGGATACTATTCTACTTTTATCAATAAACAACTGCTTATTATTAGTTCTAAAGATCACTGTATGGTAAGTGAGAACACTGTATCCTAACCACTCCAACACCACTTGTATTTTTTTCTTTTAGGAGCCACTGATCTCAATTTGCCGTTACCTCTTTTCTTTGTCCCCCTCCTCATGTCATATTCCACAAGTGTCCTAAGTTAAAAGCCTTCCCCAGAGTGAAACAAAATGAGCCCATAATAAAAGGCCTAGTGCTTTTATCAGAATTGGTTGGTAAAAATCTCTAAGTGCCTCAAAAGTAGCTATAATGGACTGAGAAAAATCCCTAAGGTCCCACTCAACTTTAAAATTCTATCCTAGTGGATTGGAAATTGGCCAATGTGTTGGTCCAAGAGAAAAGATAAAACATATAATACTGAAAGAGTCTATTTTATATTCACACCTGGAAAGATATCAGAACTGCCAGAATTGGTAAAATAGCTCCCAATTAGTCCCCATGTCTTGAGTCTCTTTCACCAATCTGTCTTTCCCACACCTGGCAAAGTGACATTTTAGAGCCCAGCTTTGACGTTGTCATGATGCTGTTTACCTCCAATCTTAGCTCTCCATTACCACTAAAAATATAAACTATTCTATTTAACATATTAAGCTCTTCACAATCTGGCTCCGGCCTGTCTACCTTACTAGGATTTTTGTACAATACTGTCCTCCACATACTCTTATAACCCAATCCACCTATTCTTACTATCTCTGGGATATGGTATGTAATCTAACATGTCTATATCTCTCCAAATCTGGATGATACACCTTCCTCACTTTTTCCTCCAAAAATCTCTAGCTATTTCTGAGCTAAATTCAATTGTCACTTTCTGCATAAAACCTTTCCCAATTCTCCCATCTACTGTCTTATTCTCAAAAAATATATATTTAATATGTATTTATATGTATGAATGTCCAGTAGACATCTTAAACTCAACATTATTCAAAATTTAGCCAATTATCTTCCCCCAAAGTCTCTCTTTATCTCAACTTCTCTATTATAGAATGGCATATCACCATTTCCCTAGTACTGCAATGTATTTACAATTTTAGGTTTGCAATATAAGTTGTAAAACTTACAATGTAGTTGTCATCCTTGAATCCTCATTCTTTCTTACAGTCCATATCAAATTTGTTACCAAAGCCTGTTGAGTTTCCCTTTGCAATTTCTCTATAATATGTTCCTTTCTTTCCTTCAACACTGCTGGCACTTTGATATTCTCATCACTTCAACACGCACTACCACAATAGAACATTAGTGAGTTTGCCTGCCTCAAGTCTTTCCTTATTCCAATTCATCTTCCATTTAGCCACTAAAGTGATTTTTCTCAAACTCAGCTCTAAACATGTCACCCCCTATTCAAACTTTAGTGACTTATTGTCCTCAGGATGAATTCATCTGTTTGGTTCCTTAATAAGTTAACCCTCTACTACCATTTCAATCATATTATGCCTTACTCCTTACCGTATACTCTTTGATACAGCACTACTGTCTATTGGCTATATGAAAGAAAGAAAGAGAGAGAGAGAGAGAGAGAGAGAGAGAGAGAGAGAGAGAGAGAGAGAGAGAAAATACTCTATTTTTCATCTCTAGGCATTTTCTCTGATGACACTCTGGAAGGTGTCTGGAAGGTTCTTGCTCCTCATCTCTGTCTACTGACTTTCACTAAATCCCAACTAGAATCACTTCTTCTATTTTTTATTGTTTTATTTTTTCTAATTATGCATGCACATTCATTTTTTAAATGTACATTTCTTTATGAATCATGTTGGGAGAGAAAAATCAGGACAAAAGGAAAAACCCACAAGAACAAAAAGCATTTTTTTACATTCCATCTCTATAGTTCTCTCTCTGGATGCAGATGGCATTATCTGTCCAAAGCTTATGAGACTGCCTTGGATCACTAAACTTCTGAAAAGAATCAAATGTTTCATAGTTGATCATAACATAATATTGCTATTACTGTGTACAATGCATTCCTGCCTCTGCTTATTTTGCTCAGCATCAGTTAGTTCATGTACATTTTCCAGGGCTTTCTAAAATCAACTTGTTCATAAATTTTTATAGAAAAATAATATTCCATTACTTTCATATACAAAATTTATTCAACCATTCTCCAATTAATGGACATCTACTTATTTTCCAATTCTTTGCCACCCCAAAAACAATTACTACAAACATTTTTGCACATGTGGGCCCTTTTCTCTCCTTTATGATTTCCTTGGAATACAGAACCAGTAGTGGCACTGCTAGGTCAAAGGATATGCACAGTTTTATAGCCCTTTGGGCATAGTTCCAAATTTCTCTTCATAATGATAGGATAGTTTCACAACTCTATCACAAGTTTTCCCATATCCCCTCCAACATATATCATTATCTGTTCCTGTCATCTTAGCCAATCTGAGAGGTGTGAGTGGTTTTAATTTGCATTTTTTAATCAATAGTAATTTAGAGCATTTTTGTATGACCATAAATGGCTTTAATTTTATCATCTGAAAATTGTTCATATCCTTTGATCATTTATTGATTGGAGAATGACTTGTATTCTTAAAAATTTGCCACAGTTCTTTACATATTTTAGGAATCAGACCTTTATCAGAAACCTTGGCTGTAAAAAAAAAAAAATTCCCCCAGCTTCATACTTCCCTTTAAATCTTGTTTCTATTAGTTTTGTTTTCGCACAAACAAAAAAAAAATAATCCACAAATTTTTAATTTAATGTAACCAGAGTTGCCCATTTTGCCTTTCATAAAGTTCTCTAATTCTTCTTTGGTAATAAATTCTTCCCTTAACCAAAAATATGATAGGCAAATTATCTCTTGCTCTCCCAATTTGCTTATGGTTATCACTCTTTTTACTCAAATCTTTTACATATTTTTGACATTAATTTGGTATGGGGTATGAAATGTAGGCCTATGTTGAGTTTCTGACATATTATTTTCCAGTTTCCCCAGCAATTTTTGTGAAATAATATAGGACAGGTCATAGAATATTATCCTCCTGATAAGTTGCTGTAATCTCTTTTCTAAAAATTTATTTAAATTTTTTGCATCAATATTCATTAGTGAGATTGGTCTGTAATTTTCTCTCTGTTTTGACTCTTTCTGGTTTAGGTATTATTGCCATATTTGTGCCATAGAAGAAATTTGGCAGAACTCCTTCTTTGCCTATTTTTCCAAATAGTTTACAAAGTATTAGAAATAATTGTTCTTTAAATATCTGGTAGAATTCATTTGTAAATCCATCAGGCTCTGGAGATTTTTTGCTTAGGAAGTTCATTAATGGCTTGTTTAATTTTTTTTCTAGGATGGGATTATTTAAGTAACTTATTTCTTCTATTAACCTGGACAATTCATATTTTTGTAAATATTCATCCATCTTGATTAAATTGGCAGAATTGCTGATGCATAATTGGGCAAAATATCTCCTAATTATTACTTTAATTTCTTGTTCATTCTAATTTCATTTCCATTTCATTCATCTTTTTCATTCATATCATTATAAATTTACACTTTTCATTTTTGATGCTGCTAATTTGCTTTTTTCCCCTTTTCTAAATCAAGTTAACCAAAGGTTTATCTATTTTTTTCATAAAACCAACTCTTAGTTTTATTAATTAGTTCAATAATTTTCTTAATTTCAATTTATCAATATCTCCTTTGAGTTTCAGAATTGCTAATTTGGTAATTAATTGGGGGTTTCTAATTTGTTACTTTTTTGGTTGCGTGCTTAATTCGTTAATATCCTCTTTCTCTTTTGTTCATGTAACCATTTAGAGATATAAAATTTCCCCTAAGCTTTGGCTTTGCTCTTTTGGCTATAGGTTTTGGTATGTTATCCCATTACCATTCTCTTGAATGAAATTGTTGATTATTTCTATGATTTGTTGTTTGACCCACTCATTCCTTAGAATGAGATTATTTAATTTTCAAATGATTTTTAGTCTATCTTTCCCTTTAGTCTCTTTTCCCTTTTCCTGTATTTTCCCTTTATTAAATATATTTTTTATTTTATTGCATTATGCTCAGAAAGGGAAGCATTTACTTTCTGCCTTTCTGCATTTGATTGCCTTTCTCCCCTAATATGGTTAATTTGTGTGTGTATTCGAGAAAGATGATGAAATATGTCTCCCTCCCTCCTTTCCTCTCTCTCTCTCTCTCCCTTCTTCCCTTTTCCTTTCTTTCCTTCTTCCCTCCCTCCCTACCTTCCTCTTCATCTCTTTCTCCCTCTTTCTCTCCCTCTCCCTAGTTCTGACCTTGAGAAAATAAGAGAGATAGATTAATGTCTATCAAAATTTCTAACAGCACTGAAATGGTTAGAAAAACAGTAGTTAAATATGCGTACTTGAGAAAATACCAAAGTTAAAAAATAATAAAATGAAATGATATGAGGAAATAAGAATTAACAGAGCTTATTCTTCATAATTGAGACTAGAAGGAAATGGCAAATCACAATAATAATATAAATGCCCGAATTAAAACAATAGAAAATAGATATAACAAAGCAAACTTGGAAAATTCAACTGAGGCATAAAAGTACTCCTTCCTCTCTAAAAGTAAACAGGAAAAAACAAAACATGATACAGATATTTTGCATCATGCAGATAAGAATTCTAAGAATGAGAAAAATGCATATTCTATGCATAAAATTCTCAAAATTGATAAAGAAAATTGAACCAAATTATTGCACAGCCTTTAACTTAACCTAGCAATGTACAAAGCAAAGAAAAAATCTATAGTCTAAAAATATTAATGAATTAAATTAACAAAATATTTTGTAAAGTCATAAGATGTTTCTTCAAACTAGACAAAAATATTTCCAATACTGAAGAGGTCAAATGACATGAATAAATAATTTTAAAAAACGATTACAAATTATTGTTCATTATATGAATTATTTCCTCAAATCAGTGAGTCAATAAATGATTAATAAGCACTTACTGCCTGTCAAGTCAAAACAATTCTGTGGTTCCACATGGCATTCTACAAGTTGAAAAGGATAAGTGATGGGCATACTCAATGTTATAGAAATTAAATAAAAAGTTTAACATTTTTACAGTGTTTTCTACACATAAAAGAATTATCTTTCATTCCTTCTTGCTAAATCAGATTATTGTTTGGTTTTCAAAAAAAAAATAGAAGTTAAAAAATCCAAATTAAATCTCTATGAGTTTGACTTTCATCACTCATAATGTTTAAAAGTAATTATTAAAGGAATAGATACCGAACAACTCAGAAAGAAAGACAATTAGAGAGAAGCAGTATTTCTTCATCAAGAATTGGTCTTGTAGGACTAATTGATGCCTTGAGTTACCAATACATTTCTTCTTTCCCTGAGTTTTTCTTAAATTTACCAGGGCAACAACTGAGCCAAGATTTTCTTTGAATAATTTTGGCAACCAGAAAGGGACCCTTCATTCTCCTGGATATCACTGGATGAACCTACCATCTAAGCCTGCACCTGAACCTGCATTCAGACTTTCATCTTTGATCATGAGTCAGAGTGGATTCTTTGAGTAGTTAATTATCTGTAAACTGATCAGAGAATTAACCTCCCAAATGCAAAAAAGTTAAAAATAGGTCACAAGAAAAAAAATTGATTTCTTCCATTTTGCAAGTATAAAAGAAGAGGTGGATGCAGAAGAGGCAACAATGAGTAATAGTTTTGCCCAGCATGAGAACATTGCCAAAGACAAGGGGACACTAGTATCCATATGTGAATTAGAGACGAGTAAGCCTCCTGCCAACTCCCATTTAGGCAAGCTACTAAAACTCTGAACAAGAAAAACCTGCCATTTTATCTCTGCAATTTAAACATTAGAGCTCAGTTAGGATAATTGTGGACACATATTTATCAAGATAAATATGACTTTTGTTTATTTCTGGTTGCACATATTAAAAATCGAAACTAAAAAACTAGAGCCTAGAAGGAAAACTGAGAGAGAGAGACAGAGACAGATAGACAAAAAGACAGAGACAGAGAGAAAGAGATATAGAGACAGAGACAGAGACACACACCGTGGCACTTTTAAGAAACCACTTTTGTAGGAAATATTCAGAAAAGGAAGTAAAAATTTGACAGGTCCCAAAAAGATGTGATGTAGGAAGTGATCAACTGAATAAGATTTCCATTCCAGAAATTCTTTAGTGCACACATGCCTCCTTATCTCCTTATCTTACTTAGAAAGGAAGAATATTTTATCACACGTTAAAAAAAAAACAACAAAAAACCCAACAATAACAACAACAACAACAACAAAACCCAATGCTGAGACACAGCACAGAAGGATTAGAAGGATCTCAAAACAACACTCCTATTTGCCATTAAAGTTAAACAGAGACTCTCACTGACTTGATTAGGATATTGCTCTCTAGAATGGTTGGACCATTTCACAACTCCATCAACTAGATAGCTTTAATTTCATCACTAGAAAATTACCTGTTCGTATCCTTTAATTTAATAAATTGGAAAATGACTTGTATTTCTATGTAAAATCATTTAGAAATGTATTTAATTGAAATGATGTCAGCTGACTGGTTCTTTTGTTCTTTGTATTCAAAGAAAATCAGTGGCATCATAAGGTTGTGATCAAGGTATCTTTGACAATGGCTAATAAGTTCCACATGAGCTCATAAGGCTTTACTACAAGTAGGACACAAATAGTCCATTTGAACATTTGGGATGCAGATATTTCTAGATTTGCAATAAATTTTGTTTCACGTTTTAAATGCAAGAAATTGTCAAAATTACTATTGTGTTTCTGAGTTTTCTTATATTGAGAAATTTGTGGAACCATTACATTAGAAATACTGTTAGAAAAGTAATTTCTTTTAAGCTGGAAGCTATTAGTTTATTAATTGAGCTGTTAAATAATGTGATAAAGGGTATCATAAACAATAAAAGGAAGAAATAATGATAATAAATGTATATGCACAAATCAGACAAATCTAACAACAAAATAAACTGAAAAGAAACTAGGGGGTTAATAGAACCCTAGAAAAAACCTAAATATGATAGCTCTCTGGAGAAAACTGAATGGGGAGAGAAAGGAATGCACTTTTTTCTTAGCAATATGTGACACTTATATAAAAATAAAATACATATTAGGGCATAAAAGCTTTCTTTTCAGACCACAATTTAAGGAATTAGAATAGGCAACCAGGACATAAAACTATTGCGCTTTGCAGATGATATGATGATATACTTAGAGAATAGTAGAAAATCATCCAAACCCTTACTGGAAACAATTCACAGCTTTAGCAAAGTTGTAGGATATAAAAGACACCTAAGTGAATCATCAGCATTTCTATATGTTACTGACAAAGTCCATGAGGTAGAAAGAAAATTCCATTTAAAATTACCGTAGACAAAATAAACTACTTGGGGTTCTACCTGCCAAGACAAACTCAAGCACTTTATGAACACAATTATACAAATGAAATCAGATCTAAAAAATTGGAAAAATATCAATTGTTCATGGCTGGGCCAAGCTAATATAGTTAATATAAAATGATAATTCTGTTTAAATTGGTCTACTTGTTCAGTGTCATACCAAACTACCAAAACAGTATTTTATAGAAATAGAAAAAAATGACAAAATTCATCTGGAAGAACAAAAGGTCAAGAATATCCAGGGAATTAAGGAAAAATTACAAAGGTTGGTGGCTTAGCAGTAACAAACCTAAAACTATATTATAAAGCAGCAGTCATCAAAACCATTTGATACTGGCTAAGAAATAAGAATGGTGGATCAGTGGCATAGATAAGATATACACAACAAAATAACAAAGGTTTATAGCAATTTAGTATTTGATAAACACCCAAACTTCAGCTTCTGGAATAAGAACTCACTATTTCACAAAAATTGCTGGGAAAACTGGAAAATAGCATGTCAGAAACTTGGCATAGACTTACATCTCATACCCCATACCAAAATAAGATAAAAATGGATACATGATTTGGGCATAAAGAATAATACAATAAACAAATTGAGAGAACAAAAGATAATTTACTCATCAGATCTTTGCAGAAGGGAGGAATTTATGACCAAAGAAGAACTAGAGAACATTATGAAAGATTAAATAGTTTGATTACATTCTATTAAAAAGATTTTACACAAACAAAACCAAGAGAAACAAGATTAAAAGGGAAGTACAAAGCTGAGAAAATCTTTACAGCCAGCATTTCTGATAAAGGAATAATTTCTAAAATATATAAACAATTGTGTCAAATTTACAAGAATACAAGTCATTCCCCAATAGATAAATAGTCAAGAGAGATGAACAATTTTTAAATGTCAAAATTAAAGAAACTCTGTGGTTATATGAAAAAATGCTCTAAATCACTATTGATTAGAAAAAATGCAAATTAAAACAACTCTGTGGTAGCACCTCACACCTCTCAAATTAGCTAAGATGACAGGAAAAAAAGTAATGATAAGTATTGGAGAGGTTGTGGGAAACCTGGAATACTAATGCATTATTGATAGAGTTATGAACTGATCTATTTATTCTGGAGAACAATTTGGAACTATGTCCAAAGGGCTATAAAGCTGTGCATATCCTTTGACCCAGAAGTACCACTATTAGATCTGTATCCCAAGCATGTCATAAAGGAGGGGAAAAGACCCGCATGTGAAAAAATGTTTATAGCAGTTCTTTTTCTGGTAGCAAAGAATTGGAAAATAAGTTGATGTCCACCAATTAGGAAATGGCTGAATAAGTTGTGGTATGTTAAGTTAATGTAATATTTGAACCAGCTTATTAAACAACAAGTATTATATTCAAAGATTTAATTTTGCATTAGGGATTAATATTCAATATGGCTATATTAGTCTCAAGGTTTATAGAGGTCAGAATTTTCTGGTGTCTTGAGTCAATTATCATATATTTAGTATGTAGGTGAAAATCTATAATGTGGTTATTCTTAATTTATAAATTACTAACAAAATGTACTTATATATTTATTCATATATATGTGTGTACATATATATATGAAAATATATATTTTCAACAAATACATAAGTAAAATAAAAATGACCTAATCCCAACTTGTGATTAGTGAAATTTCGTTATGTGAAGTAAGCATCTCCTGGGACTACAATTTGACATTGTTATGAGGTTTGAGTTTAGGTATGATTATTTGAATTGTCATGAAAACAATAGTCCATAGTTCGAAGGGAATGTCATGTGCTGTCCAAAGAGAGGAAAATTTGAAAGCTGACATAGGTGAATGTCTGTTACTAGGAAAAATTAAAATGATGACCTTGCATAGACAAAAGAAAGGTCCCTTTGACTCAGGTTCCCATTGTACTAATTCCTTTCTGAGAAGGAAATTTTCTCACCTCTTAATATGAGCCTGGCTATTAGATACCTTGTGAATAATGTGGAACTTAGCTAAGCGAGTAACTGTCAAGTAATCAATGTCTCAACCTCTGAAAAAAGTGTACAGTCAAGCTGCAGGAGAGTTCCCTTAGAATTAATTCCATTTCCTACAGACTCACCCCATTACTTGAGTGATATTCCCAGCTCCCAATAATGTAATAAAGGAGGGAGGAGAAGCTGATGAAATTCCACCTCTTCAATGATAAGCTTATCAATCAGCACCATTTTACCTTTATATAAAAAATTATTTTGTTCCAGTCTAAAAAAAAAACAATTCATAGTTGAACTTTGTACCATAGCCCACTTCAACTGTTTGATACTTAGGATCCCATTAAACTCCTTTTGCCTAAAAGAAAAACAAAAAAAGTTGTCATAATTGCATATTTCTATTTTTGCAAAAGTTACTAAAGTTAAGTGGATATTGTTTGTAGAGGTATTAAGAAAATGTCTTATAAAGTACCTCATGCTTTTTCTGTATTAAAAATGGTAAAGAAGTACAAATAAGTTGATTCTTGTCTATTTGAGTAGATAGGTTTTAAGGGTAAATTGGAATCTAGTTCAATTTGGAATGAAATCTTTAATTGTATATCATAATGATTTTTGTTTGGTTCTATTTTATTTTATTTTTTTACATTTTTAGCAATGACTTGCAGAAAAGCATAGATGAGAAAATTATTCAATTTTTAGATGATAAAAATCTTAGAGATAGTTACCATGTTAGATCCCATAGTTATGATCTGGAAAAAAATTATCTTGACAGGTTATAGCATTGTCCCAAATTAATAATATAAAATTTATGAAGTTAAAAAAGTATTTTTCTTAGATAAAAAAATTTAAGTATGTGGTAAAGAAGGAAAAGCTACAAGTCATGAGTTTTAGTGATCTACAAAGTCCTTATATGTCATCAGGGTGATTTTGTATACCCTAAAGCAAGTTTCAAGTGGGCTACTTTAATGGTCATATTTTCCAGGAATTAAGGTTTTCAATAAAATGCATTCTTTAATGGTCAGTCAACATTTGGAGTATCATATTCAGCTCTGAGCATAACAGTTGGGAAAGCCATGGATAATTAGGGTATATCCACTAGAATGGTGAAATGCTTTTATCTTATCTCATTCTAGAATCTTAGAAGTCCCCTTCCATCTTATGAATGTATGATCAAGGATTGCAAAGAAGCAACTTAATAATAATAATTAATAATAATAATAATAATAAAACTACAACAGCTAAAACAAAGGCATTTCCTAGAAGTTAGAGATATACAAAGTTGTGTTTCCAACTTTACAGGTTTTCAAGAAATTGGTTGACCATTTGGTGAGTAGGTTGTAGTAGTTATTTATTCTTGATAATGGAATGAACCATTGAGACCCCATCCAAGTAAGAAATTCTGTAAAATACTTGAGAAAAGCTATTTCTTTTTTTTCCCTGAGGTAATTGGGATTAAGTGACTTGCCCAGGATCACACAACTATGAAGTGTTAAGTGTCTGGGATCAAATTTGAACTCAGGTCCTCCTGACTTCAGGGCTGGTGTTCTATCCACTGTGCCATCTAGCTGCTCCAAGAATAGCTATTTCATTGCCTTTTTTTTTCTGTCAAAATTAAACAGTTTGAGATTTTTACTTAGCTCTGAAGAACTACCTTTTTTTTCTCTAGTTCATCTTCCATTACCACCAGATCATATTAATTATGATGAAAAGTCCCTAAGTTACTCTACTTACAGGCTAATTCCAGTTTCAATAGGAAACATATAGAATTTTATTCTGTGGAAAAGGATTTTGTCAAGATTGTCCATATAGAAATCAAGTGGTACCAGGATGTTCACCTAGACTTCTCACTATCAGTCTTACTCTCCATCTAAAAGAAACTTTTTGTACTTACTCTGCACTCATGATTTTCTACTCTTTCTTTATACTTTTAAATTTATTTTTTTCAAATAACAAGGGTTTATTATCCCTTTCTCCCCCATCTCATCCCTCACAAAACTTGTAATGAATAGACATAGACAAGCAAAATGAATCTTGCAATTTTCAAAAATGTGTGTCTTGTTGTTCATTTCAAGACCATCACTTAATTGTCAATAGGTACAATTTTCCTTGGCCCTTTGGATTCATGACTTATCAGATCTCATGTCTTTCAGAATTGTCCTGAGCATGACTCATAAATTTATTCCACTTCTTGGCTTAGATCAAGATTATTTAAGTTCTATCCAAAAGTAAAACTTCTGGATTCATACACTAACCTGCTTTTTAATAACTCTCTGATGCATCAGAGTTTACTTGATCTACTGTAGCACCCAAAACTTAGTCATTAACCACAGTCAGTGTTATTCCATGTCTCAGTGTACAAAGACTTCCTTAATGAAAAAGTGATTGGCTCTGACCAGTCTTGCCTTACTGATAGTTATGATCTGGCTTCTTAGTGTTCATTCTAGTATCACAACAAATTGACAACAAAAATGTCCTTTTCCTTTTTTTTTTTTTACAATAATGTAAAACAGTTCCATATTAGTCATTTTTGTAGAAGAAAACTTTTTCTTTAAAATGAAAGAAGAAAAGGACAGAAAAAGAAAATAGTATGATTTGATTTTTATTCAGATGACATTGGCTCTTTGGAGGTGGATAGCATTTCTTATCATGAGTCCTTTCACATTGCCTTGAATCATTGCAATGATGAGAAAAGCTAAGTCATTCACAGTTGTTCATTGTTCAATATTATGGTTACTTTGTATGAGGTTTTGGTTCAGTTCACTTCACTTTGAATCAGGTTCATGTCTTTCTGAGTTGTTCTAAGATTATCCAGCTTGTTGTTTCTTTTAGTGTAATAATATGCCATTACAAACACGTACTACAACAGCCATTCCTCCAATTGATGAGCAAATCCTTCAATTTCATTCTTAGTTATCATAAAAAGAAGTACCACAAGTAAAAAGAAATGTTCTTTTTAAACGAGTAATAGAGATACTTTAATTCAATAAGAGTTTCTTTAGTGCCTTTTCTATGAGACACATTTGGAAAAGTCCCACCTATGATACATAAGGCTATACAAAGCCTGGGCAAGTTACTTAAACTTTTGAAGGTACTTCCCACTAATAGGAATTGAAGAACAGTTATAGATATGAGAGACATTCTCCACTAGCAGTTCCATAAATGTTTGAAATTTCAAGTCTGAATACCATTCAGTATCCATCACTACCAAATATAAGACACCATGCAAGAAGCTTAAATTCTCTAGGACCTTAGAGGTAGACAGTGCAGTGGATAAAACACTGAGTTTTAGATTCAGGAAGACCAGAATTTTTTCTAATCTAGTTTTTGACACTTACTACTTGTCTGACTTTGGGCAAATCACTTAACTTCTATTTGTATCAGTTCCCTCAACTTTCAAATGGGGATCATAATGCCTCCCTGGATTGTTTTGAAGAGCAAATCAAATAATATATAAAGTTCTTTGCACAGTTTCTGTTATATTGTAAACAATAAATGTATCCTTCCTTCTTTTAGACAATATTTAGCTCATGTATTTAATGGTCATGATTTTTAGAAAATGATTGAAGATATAAAGAAAAGACTACAATTTAATCTTAAAAAATGAAACTCAAGTGATTTCTTATTTGGCTGTACCTGGAAAACTTATATCAAAGAAAGTAGAGAGAAGTTCAAAATGAATTATATGGTAATATTTCTAGGTTCTTTAATCCCTGCCTAAAGCTATTTGCAGCAAATGACCATTTTGAATCTCATATTTTTCAAACAAAATACAACACAAGAAAAAACATTTTTTTGTATATAGATTTGTCCCTAGTTATTACACTAGGGAGAATTTTGTAGGCACCTCTCACTAATAGGAATTGAAGAATAATTATAGATATGGGGGAGGTTTCATTTTCAGATGCGCCTACTTTCCCCTCAGACTAATTTATTCAAGAAATAGATTGTCCTTTTTAAGTAATGCTAATTGCAACATGGAAGTCTAGTAGTAGGGAGGTCAATTTTAATATAAATTTGCAAATGCACCAATCTTCATTGCCTGAAAAAATGTCCTCTCTGAAAATTTCTTCAATGAGGTACACATTAACAAATACAGCTTTTAATCAATGGGAAACATTTTGGTATGGGAGAAGGAAAAATGGAGGAGACATGGAACAAGCATTTATTAAACATTCACCCAAATCTAAGCACTATGCTAATCATATTACATGTCATTTTATTCTCACAACAATCCTCACAACAAAGTAAGAGCTATTACGATCTGTGTTTTATAGGTGAGGAAACTCAGACATACAAAGGTCACATGACTTACCTAGAATCACATAGCAATGAAGTACCCCAAGGTTGTATTATCATAACCAATGGAATTAAGAAGAGAATCTGAGCCCACCAACAGATCTTAGAAATAGGCAGTGGTGTCATAGCATTGCCCATTTTAAATGCACCCCAAGCTTTGTGGAAAATCATCAGAAATGGGTATTAGGAATGCAGTGTCACATTTTAAAACATGTTCCCAAGGTCCCATTATTCTGTCTGTATATTCTCATATTTCAGCCTCTTGAAATGGATTTGCAGTTTCTAACTACTGTGATACATTCTCACTCCAAGGCTTATATTTAAACTGCTTTTTTTTTCCCACATCAGGAATGCATTTATAAAGGCTGTGCATATCAATGAGTTGTTTTTTTTTAAACAGTATTTGGTTGAATTATCTTTGTTTAATGAAAAGTTCTCTAACAAAAGAAAGGATAATCATTATCTTGCCTCCATTTTTACTACTTTGGCAGAACTGGAGAAAATGAAAAATCAATCAATTGTTCTCACTTATGAAAAGAAGTGAATATTTGTTTTTGTGGCACTTAAGATTTTCCTTTGTTTAAATCACTGTTTCAGAACTATGAAAAAATGACTTGTATGTTAACTGAATTTTAAAAAGTGAGTAAAACAAACAAAACTCTACTTCTGCCTTATGAGTAATATAGTTTCTTTGTAATATTTTATACATCAGATATATTTGAAAGAGTACTTAGTCTTATGACTGTGCTAAGGAAGTCTTAAACATTAAAATTGATGCTGATACTAGGAAGAAAAAGGCATTATCAATGTTGGGGAAGAATGACATTCTTCCTATCCTTCATCACTTTATATGAGCATTTTGTGAATGTATTTTAAATAAGAATCTTACCTGATTGTTTTCAATGGATAAAATGAGATAGTGTATGTGAAATACTTTAAGTGTAATAATAATAATAATGGTCTATATTTTTGTATGTTTTTATAAAGGAGATGAAGCATTACTATTTGTTCCATTTACAGATGAGGACACAGTCACAAAAAAATGATTAGGACACACAGACTTTGCAAGTGCCACATAGCTACTTAGAACAAAAGCTATCATTAAAAGTGGATCTTCTAACTCTACTCCTTACTCTAAGATAGCACACCATGTCATCATTATCTATAAGCATTACTTATTAGGGCTTACTATGTGCTTAACACTGGTAAGTGCTGGTGATACAAAGAAAAGTTAAAATACATTCCCTGTCATCAAGGAGCCCATAGTCTAATATGGAAAAGAAAGATGCAAAAAACTAAGTGTATGTATTATATAACATATTTATATGCATACATATATATGTTATATATAATATAAATAAGAGGTAATCTCAGACATAAAATACTAGAGATGATGGTTGTTTTGAGGAAAAGCTGGATCTCTTGTAGAAATTTGTTTGTAAACAAATTCAGTAAACCAGGGAAGCCAAGAGGCTGATACAAGAAGGAAGAACAAACTAGGAGTAGGGAATAGCAAAAAAGCACAAGTCTCCCTGGAAATACAGTTTTGTTTAAAGAATACCAAGAAGGCCATGGTTACCAGATTGTATGATCTGCAAAAAGCAATATAAGTGCCTGTCATGGGTATTACTAGTAGATTATTTAATTTTCATCAATGAATTTTCTCTTTCCTCCTCCCCTCCTAAAAAAATGAAAAAGAAACAGTTACATTTGCAAACAAAAATATTTGTAGTTTTCCAGAAGATGTTTTGAAAGTTATTTTGGCCATATTTGTTGTGTAAAAAACAGTAAGTTTGTATTATATTAAGAGCTGCAGGGAAATTGCTAACATCTTCTAAAAGGAAGATGTTAAAAATTGATAGTATTGATGAAAATGACACATAGAGTGAGCCTCAAAAATGTTAAGGATATAATTTTTTAAGTTAAGAATACTAAGAGACAGATATGAGAAAAGAATTATGGGGGAGAATCTTGCAAAGGGAAGGAATACTAAGTATAAAAAATAGCTTATAGGCCAATTTAGCATGAATACAGAATACATGAGGGGAAGCAAAAAAGAACCAATGGCAGGCATGATGTCACTGTGAAAAAAAGACTGGTTTTAAGAACCTGAACTTAAATCCTAGACTTCCACAAACACCTTGTATGATTTCAGACAATCATTTCATGTCTCCAGGCCTCAATTTCTCAAACTGTAAAATGAAAAAAAACTCTGCCTCTGAGGTTTCTTATATTCTATGATAACTGTCTACCTTGAAATCACATTATAGGTGGCATAAAAATAAGTGGCATTGCAAGAAATTTGATTTTTATTTTACTAGCAATCCAATGGGGTCATCATAATCAGACCTATTTCTTTGGGAGGTTTCTCTCTCTCTTTCTCTCTCTCTTTTTTTTTTTTTTGGTAAGCTATGTGGAGGATTAAAAGACAAAAACCATGAGCAGGAATACCAATAAATGAATAATAGTGAAAACTTATTATAAATTATTAGGCAAGAAACTATGTAGGCCTTGGTTATGGCCATATGAATGTAAGGAAGGGAATCAATAGAAGTGACAGAGAAACAGTCAAAGATTAATTCAAAATCTTGAGACTGGGTACATGAAAGAAGAGTAGTATCTGATAAGAATAAAGGAATTACAAAAAAAGGTAAGTTTATAGAGGAAAGGTAATAAGTCTGATTTTGAATAAATTGAGTTTGTATCTTTGATTGTCATTCAGATGGAATTGGCAGTGCAAGACTGGAGATAGGATTAAAATTTTGGAGTCAGGTGAAAATGGAACCAATGGATTTGAATGAAATCAGTTCATTAAGCCTTTGAAATAGAGAGTTGCTTCAGGAATGCTCTTTTCATCCACTCCCCCAACCCAGATAAAAGTTGTCTGTCTGCCTCTCTTTTTCCCAATTTCAATTTTACTGAACACTTGTGTGAGATTCTATTTTACATATCACAGCTTTATGTAAAACAATTTATTTGCTTAATAAAAATATCATTCTTTAAAAAGTAAAGAAAGTATAGAGTGACCAAATATTTTGAATCAGGATAGAACTAAATGGAATGAAATTTTCTCAATTAATATGGCTAGTAATTATGGTAACTTTAACCTTGAAAATCAGAGCATCATTTGTCAGGTATATTGTTGAGAGGAAGCCAGTTCAGGAATGGATTGAAATAGATACAGTATCTCTGGGTCTCTTCTTTTAGGTTCTTTGATTAGTTCCCTATTTACATTGTAAGGTTCTTTAATATTTTTCGTTTTTGAATATCCAGGACTAAGTGCCAGATCTTACATGTAGTAGATGCTGAATAATGTGTCCCGAATTCGATTGTATCAAACTTTTCTGGAAATACCTATTTTATAGAGTTCATGTGAGAAGTTAATGAGATAATTTATACAAATGTTCTTTTTAATATCACAGTACTACATTGAAATGAGGCATTATTATTCTCTCACTATATTGAAATTCTGTATTTACTACTGTGAAACTTCATGAAGAATTCCAATTTTTAATATGGTTTTTCTCCTCTTAAAATACCAACAATGCATTTATTATTTCTATAAGGAAATATGTAGCTGATATGATCATAACATAATCAGAACTGACCGATATTTCATTGATGCTGTACATCATGTTTCATTGTCAACTCTATATGCAGAAGTTATGCCCTATGACCGCAAATAATCTTTGACTACAATATCACTAAACAAAGCCTGTAAAGGCAGGACTAGGGGACATTTGAGGCTGATTTATTTAACTAATGTCATTATAACCACTTTCACCTTAAAGGGAAAAAAAAAACAATTTCCCTGGGGGGGAGAATTCCTTTATGAAAAATAAATTTGCTTTTGTTTTATTTTAAATGAAAAATTACCATATTGTGTAGGAAAAGAATAATATTTTTAGATTGTTCTACACTGACATTATAGCTAATTTGAAATAATTTACTTCAGTTTTGGCTCATTTCTTCAAGTTCTGACACATCTTAACATGGAAAGCAATTATTAAGACTTCGCTTTTTTATCATGAGGCATTTTAGTGTACAGAGAAAAAGATGAGATCTGGAATCAATAAGCACCCTGAGTTCAATCCTTCCTCTCATATAACAGATATGACAATTTTCATTACTTGTACTCTCTCTGAGCTTTATTTTCTGCATTTGTAAAGTGTAATATTCTATTGGCATAATTAGGTAATCATTTTTATATTTTTATGTGACTACTGTCATGTCTCATTTATTACATTGTAATCTCCTTGACATCAGGGACTGTTTTTGACTTTCCTTAAATTTTCACAGTAACTAACATAGTATCTGGCACACAATAGGCATTTAATAAACACATGTTAACTCATAAGCTGTTAGTTTTCTTTTTCTTCTTATAAAAATTAACATTCTACTGGGACAATAATGCATTGTTGGTGGAGTTGTGAAATGAACCAACCATTCTGGAGAGCAATTTGGAACTATGCTCAAAAAGTTATCAAAGTGTGCATACCCTTTGATCAAGCAGTGTCACTACATCAGAAGAGAGAAAAGGATCCATATTTGCAAAAAAAAATGTTTGTAGCAGCCCTTTCTGTAATGGCAAGGAACTGCAAATTGAGTGGAAGACCATCAACTGGGGAATAATGGTATATGAATGTAATGGATTTCTATAAGAAATGATTAGCAGACTGATTTTGGAAAAGTCTGGGAAAGACTCATATGAAGTGATGCTGAGTGAAGAAAGCAGAACCAAGAGAGCATTGTATACAGTAACAAAAAGATTATGTGATGATCAATTGTGATGGACATTAGCTCTTCTCGACAACACAATGATTGAAGGCAATCTAATAGACTTGGCTTGGAAAATGCTATCCACATGCACAGAAATAACTATAGAGACTGAATATGGATCAAAATATAGTATTTTCACTTTTTTTCCTCTCATGTTTTTTCCCCACTTTTGATCAAATTTTTCTTGCACAACATGATAAATATGGAAATGTGTTTAAAAGAATTTCACATATTTAACCTATATCAGATTACTCGGTGTCTTGGGGAGAAGGAAGGAAAGAAAGAGAGGAAGAAAAATTCATAGCAACATAGTCATTAAAATGAATGTTGAAAAATGTCATTATATGCATTTGAAAAATGAAATAATATCAACATATCAAAAATTTAAGAAATTAAATTTAAAAAGCAAAAATGAAATTGTGTTTATCACTTTCCCTTGAACTTTCTTTTCCTCCTCTCCCATGATTCTACTCTGTAACAAAATCTAGTAAAGAAAAACAAACCATTTCATTGGTCATCCATGACAGCATTCCTCATTCCTTATCTATTGTCTGCTACAAAGAAAGGGCATATGCTCTTTAATTAAAATCAGTTCTGTAAAGTCAAAATTTATCACTGCAGTAAGAAAAGTTTTTCTATTTACTGGTATAGTTTTCATTGACATTATAATAGTCATTGTAAGCATTAACATTTGTTAATTTAATCTTGTCTTGTTCACATGCACCTATAATTTCCATCTGGACAGCATCATCTGATGACCAGAAATGTAAGAATTATGAAGAGGTATGGAAATTAGAAAGAAGTGGAAGTTTTTGAGAAATTTTCACTCTACATCATTTAAATACTCATAGACTGATATTGGGAAAGAATGACATTCACCCATGGAGAACTTTGAGGCATTTATATATGCAGACATGTTTTCTCCATAGTATAGATTCTTTGAAGATAGAAACTGAATCTTAGTTATTTCTGGCAGAGCAAATTATACAAAGGATGTAGTTAGATATTTGCTGAATCAGTGAAGTTTATAAAGTTGACATGGAATAGTATCATTAATTTCTTTCCATACCACCCTTCTCAATCCTTTCACTCCTGATTAGAATGCTTGATAAATCTTACCTAGGTGACAACATTTAATATTTGTTACTCCTTAATCTAATAGTAAAATAAATCAGTCGGATCACATTTTTCTAGCTGATGGTTGAAAATATCATGTAGGAGAGAATAAAAAACCTTATAGAAGTTTTTATCTTACATATATTGCATTCCCCTTCTCTACAAGACCTCGCATTCCATCATGCATAGAGGTTAAATTGATCTGACATTTGATTTTAAAAAGTCACCCACAGTATCTGTTACTACATTGTACATTTTATTTTTGTTTCAAGGTGCTTACAATTTTACCATTTTCTGATTTATATTATTATTCAAGGCATAAAACTCATTTATTTTGGGGGGAATTTTTTATATTTTATTTTTTCAAATTAAATGTAGAAATAATTTCGAACTTTAAAAAAATTTTTTGAATTCCAAATTATCTCCCTCTTTTACCCTCTTCCTCCTGGAAAAACCAAGCAATTTGATATAGATTATCCATATTCATTCATGCAAAACATGCATTTTTTCATTTTATGTCCTTTGGAATAAGTTTTGTTTTACAATTATCTTTACAATTTTGATGTTGTAGATGGTGCTCTTCTGGTTCTACTCACTTTGTTTTATATCAGTTCACATAAGCCTTTCCAGGTTTTTCTGAAAGCATTCTGCTTGGCATTTCTTAAAGCACAATAGTACGACATCATAATCGTATACCATAACTTTCACCAGCCATTCCCCAATTGATGTGTATCCCTCAATTTCCAATTTTTTGCCAACACAAAAAAATATCTATAAATACTTTTGTATAAAGAGGCCTTTATGTTCTCTTTAGGATACATCCCTATTTATAAATACAGTTTGATAGCTCTTTGGCTGAGTTCCATATTGCTCTCCAAAATGGTTGGACTAGTTCACAACTCTACCAAAAATACATTAGTGACCCAAATTTTACAACATCTTCTCCAACATTTGCCATTTTGCTTTCATTTAGAAATTTCCTACAATTTTTATAAATGGTGGGTTATTTGCTCACAGCTGCAAAAGTTAATCTCTTTCAAATGATGCAATTGGGCTGTGAATCTTAAAATATCATAGTATGAAATGAATAACCATTGCAGGTGACTGCAATTCCTTTGCAGTAAATTGGAATTATACAGGATATATGTATAGCTTATTGATAATAGTGATCTATTATTTTAAGCCAGATCTATGCAAAGCCAATTTGGTACTTCATGTTTGGAAATAAAATGAAATGAAACATTTATATGCCATCTAACAGTTAAGAAAGGGAAGTTTATTTAACCATAGCATGGAAAGACATTATAATGATCAATTTCCTATCTCTATGTTGGCCATGTTGGTCAGTTGGTCAAAACTGAAAAAGGGTCCACTCGCATTCTAAGTGGGCTCATACAATATATAGAACAGCAGCAAACTATGTCAATGATCTTAGTCTTAATCCTTTATGTCAAATAAACCTTAAAATTAATTTTAATACTATTTAAGAAAAAATCTAGCAAGTATCCTGTATAAGAGCAACAGTACAGATTGCTTTATCAAAAATGTTGTCTTTTCCTCTATGCTTGGAAATCACTCTCTCACTTATGCCACATAGAGTCTATAATGTGTTTCCCTCCCCTCCAAAACTTGGATCAAGTTCCATCTCCTTTCCAAGGCCTTTGCTTTAACCTCATAAACATATTTAACTTAATTTGTTCATTTTTTTTCTCCAGCAAATTGTAAGCAGGAATGTTCTGGAACTAGTTCTTGATACTTTATAAGAGCCAATTTCTAAGTTTTTAGTACAAGTAATTACAACCTGAGCAACTGGCAAATGTTTTAAGTCAGAGCTTAATTTATTGCTTTGGTGGCCGTCTAGACTTAACAGAGTGAGGAAGAAAACATTAATAATTCAAATTATATTTAAGTACATCAAGCATTTTAGTAATTAAACATTTACCAGCATACTATTGATTTTAGGTTTCATGATATCAAGAAATATTTCTTTTTATTCCCATTACATAAAATGATGTCTGACACACAATAGGTAGTTAATAAATAATTTCTGATTTAAATAAATAAATGAAAAAATGAGTCAGTCATGTAACAATTGTGAAAAACAATATGTATGGATATAGTCTCAAGATGTAAAAGCAATCAGTGGACAACCTCTAAAACATCTGCAAAGGAGTCAAAAAAACTAAATGATAATCACACAGTATAAGAAAGAATGGATGGGTTACAAGATACAAAAATGAAAGTATTGTAAATATTTAATCATTTCTAGAAGAACACTCCATGTATTTGGTTTGCTTCATTTTTAGCAATATTTGCCAACATAAACAAGAAATTTGAACATTTAAAATGTTAAATGTACATTTTTAATTATATGGGACAATGTGGCCAAAGTTACAAAAAAGTTTTTGATGGTATAAATTAATAGAACATAGATATTATCATCTAACTCAAGTGGAAGAGAGAGAAGAGATTGTGATCAAAGCAGTATTTCAAAGCTTGAGATTTTGAAAATGAAAACATCAAAAATGATGAGGTCTAAGGTATTTTCCTGGTTATTAGTGATTTTAGGGAGGGTCACTGAAATGGATAAAGGTAAAGAGCAATTAAATAATAAATAATTAAAAGTTAGTCTTTCATTTAAAATATACATGAAATCTAAATACTTTTGTTCAATAATAGAGAAATTAGAATAATAATGTTAATCATAAAATGAAAACATGAGTCTTAGGAAATATTTATGAGTTAATGAAAAGCAAAGAAAATGCAGCTAAAACAAACTACAATAACGCAATTGAACATAACACTAAAAGGTAGCTAAGTTCAGATCAAGTGCTAAGACCAGTTTGGATCTGAAAGGACAAGTGATGAAATATTTATCCTTTCAGTAGAATGGTGAAGGACTAAGGTGTTATTTCAGTAAAACTCATTTAACTGTTTTTCATTTTCATAGGAGGAGATTTGCAGTGAGTATTTACCAGCAAATTATTTGCTGTAAAAAAAAATATATAAAGATGATACTTCTTTATCTTATAAAAAAATAACGTGAAATTTTACTATAATTGCAATAAGAATTTAACTTCCAAAATGTTATTAGCAAAGATCTGTGCAATGTGTTCAATTAGTATTGTCTTCTAAATATGGTTTGATTTTTTAAATCAAAATCCAAAAGCAATTGTTTTTAAAGCAGAGATGCCAACTTGCTTTATTAAAGTTACGTAACCTCTGCACTGCATCTAGGTATCTATATATCTGACACATTATTATTATTATTTTGCTGAGGCAATTGGAGTTAAGTGACTTGCCCAGGGTCACACAGCTAGGAAGTGTTAAGTATCCGAGACCAGATTTGAACTCAGGTCCTCCTGACTTCAAGGCTGGTGCTCTATTCACTGTGCCACTTAGCTGCCCCATCTGACATATTTTTTAAACTTCTTGTCCTTATGAAATAAATATATTACTAAGAATGAGTTCACATATTTCAAAGGCAAGCTTTATATTAAGTCTCTTTCTTTGATAATGATTTGGGAATTTTAATGTGATAGTCTTCTTCCTTAAGGTAAAGGGATAAGAACACTTGAAATTAAGCACTTACAATCAATTCATCTCTCTCTCTTTCTCTCTCTCTCATATGTGTGTGTGTGTGTGTGTGTGTGTGTGTGTGTGTGTGTGTGTGTGTGT
>JAJPUD010013665.1:27289-43428 GCA_023553655.1 Myrmecobius fasciatus
TGTGTGTGTGTGTGTGTGTGTGTGTGTGTGTGTGTGTGTGTGTGTGTAAAACACTGTTAGGAGCTAGGAATAGAAAGATAAAAAGGAAATAGTTCCTGACCTCAAGGAACTTATATGTCATGGAGTATTTAAGATATTGTGCTAAGCAATTAATAACAAAACTATATTTCTTAACCTAAAAGGGAGTTTAATACACTATCTCACCAAAATTAGCTTTTATCCTTCCTCTCTGAACATCCAGAAAGCATAATGTCATAGCAAGAGTTTTTTTTATAAATTATAATTTATGGATTATTAATTTCATAAGGTCTTATTCTAATTTTGGCTTTGCCACTAACTTTCTAGGTGAATCAGGAAAAAGCTTCTAAATCAAGTCAGTCTTCAATATAGAAAAGTTGAAGGGAAGTTTAAAAATGTGGGAAAAAAGAAATCTTACAGAAAAGAAAGGGCCCCACATGCGCAAGAATGTTTGTGGCAGCCCTTTTTGTAGTGGTTAGAAACTGGAAGCTGAATGGGTGCCCATCAATTGGAGAGTGGCTGAATAAATTATGGTATATGAATGTTATGGAATATCATTTTTTCTATAAGAAACAACCAGCAGGATGATTTCAGAGAGGCCTAGAGAGACTTGCATGAACTGATGCTGAGCGAAATGAGCAGAACCAGGAGATCATTATACACAGCAACAACAAGACTATATGATGATCAATTCTGATGGGCATGGCTCTCTTCAACAATGAAATGTTTCAAACCACCTCCAATTGTTCAGTGCAGAAAGCCATATACACCCAGAGAGAGAGGTATATGAAATGTGGACCACAACATATCATTTTCACACTCTGTATTTATGTTTGCTTGCATTGTGTTTCCTTTCTCAGATTTTTTTTTCTTGTAGATAAGATTTTTCTTGCACAACAATGATAAGTGTAGAAATATGTATACATATATTTGATTTGTCAAGGATTTTAACATAGTTAACACGTAGTGGATTTCCTGCCATCTAGAAGAGGGGTGGGGACTAGGGGGGAAAATTTGTAACAGAAAGCTTTGTAAGGGTCAATGTTGAAGAATTACCCATAAATATGTTTTGCAAATAAAAAGTTTTAATAAAAAAATAAAAATAAAAATGTGGGAAAATATAGTTCTAAATCAATAAAAGAAAAAGCTAAAGACTCATAAGCTCAGAAACCTCATGTCTATACACTTGAATAGCATTTTCAAAAAGAAATTCAGACTTTCTAGAAATTATGTTCACCAAATTTACAATAAAATTGACTGAAAATAAACAAGAATCTTTTTTGAATTAATGATTGTATTGCTAGCAAGTGACAATAGCAAATTAGAATCAAAATGAAATGTTTCTAGAAGCAATTATAGGAAAATCAATTAAAAAACAACAACGACAAAAAAACCTGTTGTTGAGTCCAGGGCTTTTGGAGCCTTAACTTTTTCCTCCATAAAAGCTTCTATATATTAGAAGATTGTCTTGGGGAATCTCAAAGATAAGGTTCAGCTTATTTTCTTCAAACTCTCTAGTACTATGCTTTCCCATTCCCAGATCTCTGAGAGGATAAATTAAATCTAAGGATCTTCTCCAAAACTGGTACAGAATATGCAGTGTAAATAAGGTATAGAATAGTTATTTATTTCTTTCATATGAAAGCAATGCTTAGAATAAAAGAGATTCATAAGGATCCATTATACAAACATAACTATTGCAATGTTATATTCTCCTAGGGCATTGGTTATCAAACAGTAAAATAGCAAACATTTTACAGCATTGTTACTGTGCATTTCACATTCACACCTGCCTTAAGCTGTCTAGAAAATTCTTTCAAAGTTTTATTTTAACAAGTCATACTAGGACATGACTCTTCTTACTATTAGTGTTTATTTTTTCCTTTAAAGTATACTAGAGTTTGGAGGCAACTCACATAATATATCCAACAGTTACTAAGGGACTCAGGTGCTCATAAACTTGCAAAATCAAAAATGATCTCTAAGATTGGAAATCACATAGTTTAAGTGCTTGATAAATGCTTATTGATTTGCCTTAAAGTTTTCTGCTTATTCTGAAATTGTGAAGTGCTTCAAAACTGAGCCAGAATGTACATGATCCACCAAAAGTGGCCTAGGCTCCTCAGATAAGGAAAGAGAGGATCTCAATTTATCAGAATACTGTACACCTCTGGGTCAAAGCAACTCAAAGATTCTAGAAATTCCCATCTCACTCTAATTAGATGAATGTCTATTTTAGACTACATAAATTAGTTTCCAATCTAATAACATAGGAGAAAGTTATGCTTCCCCATCTCTCATTGAAATTTTCAGAGTGTATATTTGTTCAAATATTCAGGAGAATAGAAGAAAGGGAGATTGAGAAGGAAAGTGGCTAGATCTTTTAAACTGATTGTGTAACACTCTACCACAAGATGCATGTGAGAGGGGCACGGAGCCACAGGAGAACCCATATATTCTTTTTATTGTTTCATTTTTTCTGATTATACATGTATATTAACTTTTAAAATATATATATGTATATATATATATTTCTTTATGGATCATGTTGAGAGAGAAAAATCAGAACAAAAGAGAAAAACCATGGGAGAGAGAAAAAAACTGAAAAAAGAAATGAACATTGCATATGTTGATTTACATTCAGTCTCCATATTACTCTTTCTGGATGAAGATGGCATTTTTTAATCCAAAGTTTATCGTGATTGCCTTGGATCAGTGAACCATTTCATTGATAGGAAACATCTTTCACAGTTGATCATCACATAGTTTACTTTGCTATTACATTGTACAATATATTCCTGATTCTCTTTGTTTCACTCAGCATCAGTTCAAGTTTTTCCAGGCCTTTCTAAAATCAGCTTGTTCATCTTTTTTTTTTTTAATGGAACAATAACATTCCATTATTTTCATATACCACAACTTATTCAGCCATTTCCCAATTGATAGGAATCTATTCATTTTCCAATTCTTTGCTATCACAAAAAACTTCTACAAACATGAGGTTTTTTTTTTGTTTGTTTTTTGTTTTTGTTTTTTTTTGTACATGTAAGTTCTTTTTCCTCATTTTTGATATACTTTATGAAATCCACTCAATAGTGGCACTAGTGGGTCAAAGGGTATGAACAGTTTTATAGCCCTTTGGGCATAGTTCCAGATTGCTCTCCAGAATGGTTGGATTATTTCACAACTCCACTAATAATGCATTAATGATCCAATTTTCCTACCTCCCCTCCAACATGTATCATTATTTTTTCCTGTCATCTAAACCAATCTGAGAGGTTTGAGATGGTACCTCAGAATGGCTTTCATTTGCATTTCTCTGATCAATAATGATTTAGAACATTTTTTTTTCATATAGATGGCTTTAATTTCAACATCTAAAATTATCTGTTCATACTCTTTGACCATTTATTAACTGGGGATTCTTAAAAATGTATTCTTAAAAATGACACAGGTCTTTATATTTTTTTAGAAATGAGATTTTTATCAGAAGCACAGGCTGTAAAATTTTATTCCTAGCTTTGTATTTCCCTTTTCGTCTTATTTGTGTTGGTTTTGTTTGTGCAAAACCTTTTTAGTTTAATGTAATCAAAGTTGTCCATTTTGCATTTCATTATGTTCTCTAGTTTTCTTTGGTCATAAATTCTTCCCTTCTCCAAAGATTTAATAGGCAAATATTTATTGCTTTTCTAATTTGCTTATGGTATCACCCTTTATACCCAAATCATGCACCCATTTTGATCTTATTTTGGTATGTGGTGTGAGATATAGGTTTTTGCCAAATTTCTGACATTATTTTCCATATTTTCCAGCAATTTTTGTGAAATAATGAGTTCTTATCCCAGAAAGTGGAGTTTGTGGGTTTATCAAATACTAGATTACTAAAGTCACTGATTATTGTATAATGTGTATCTAATATATTCCACTGATTCACCATTCTATTTCTTAGCCAATACCAAATGGTTTTGATGACTTGCATTATAATACAGTTTTAGTTCAGGTACAGCTAGGACACTGTCCTTTGTATTTTTTTTTTTCTATTAATTCCCTTGATATTCTTGCTCTTTTGTTCTTCGAGATGAATTTTGTTATTTTTTTTTGTAGTTCTATAAAATAATTTTTTGGAAGTTTGGTATAACACTGAATAAGTAGACCAATCTGAATAAGTAGACCAATTTAAACTGAATTGTCATTTTTATTATATTAGCACAGCCTATCCATGAACAATAGATTTTTTCCCAAATGTTTAAATCTGACTTTATTTGTGTGAGAAGTGCCTTGTAATTGTGTTCATATAGTTACTGGCTTTGTCTTGACAGATAGACATCTAAATATTTTATTTTGTCTACAGCTATTTTAAATGAAATTTCTCTTTCTATCTCGTACTGATAGGCTTTGTCAGTAACATATAGAAATGGTAATGATTTTGTTTTTAATATCCTGCAACTTTGCTAATGCTATTAATTGTTCCCTGGAGGTTTTTGGATTATTTTCTAAGATTATCTAAGTATATCATCATATCTTTTGCAAAGAGTGATAGTTGTATCTCCTCAATGCCTATTCTAATTCCTTTAGTTTCTTTTTCTTTTCTTATTGCTAGTACAATGTTGAATAATAGTGGTGATAATGGGCATTCTTGTTTCACTCCTGATCTTGTTGGGAATGCATCCAGCTTCTCTCCATTACAAATAATGCTTGTTATTGGGATTAGATAAATACTGCTTATTATTTTAAGAAAAAGTCCCTTTATCTCTATGCTCCCTACTGTTTTTAATAGAAATGTGTGATATATTTTTGTGAAAAGCTTTTTCTGCAAAATTGAGATCATTATGTTTTTGGTTGGGCTTGTTACTGATATGGTCTACTATGGTAATAGTTTTCCTGCTATTGAGCCAACTCTGCATTGCTGGTATAAATCCTGCTTTGTCACACTGTATTATCCTGCTGTTATCTTGTTGCAATCTCCTTGCTAATATTTTATTTAAAATCTTTGCATCAATATTCATTAGGGAAATTGGTTTATAATTTTCTTTCTCTGTTTGGACTCTTTCGGGTTTAGGTATCAGTACAATATTTGTGTCATGGAAGGAATTCGGTAGGATTCCTTTTATACCTCTTTTTCCAAATAGTTTACATTATATTGGAACTAAATGTTTTTTAAATGTTTGGTAGAATTTACTTGTAAATCCATCAGACCCTGGAGATTTTTTTCTTAGAAAATTCATTAATAGCTTGCTCAATTTCTTTTTCCAGAATGAGACTATTTAAGTAATTTATTTCTTCATCTTTAATCTGGATATTTTATATTTTTGTAAATATTCAGCAATATTGATTATATTATCAGAATTGCTGACATACAGTTGGTCAGAAGAGCTCCGAATTATTCCTTTAATTTCATTTTCATTATTGATACGTACACCTTTTTCATTTTTGATTCTGGTAATTTAGTTTTTCTTTCCTAGATAATGAATAAAGTATCAGCCCTGATATCAGGAAGACCTGAGTTTAAATGGGGCCTCAGACCCTCAATACATCCAGCTGTGTAACCCTGGGGAAATCACTTAACCCATATTGCCTCAGCAAAAAAAATAAAAAGAAAAAAGAAAAGAAAAGAACTGCTTTGGCTGCATCTCATAGGTTTTGGTATGTTCTTTCATTATTTTCTTTCTTTTGGATGAAATTATGGATTGTTTCTGTAATTTGTTGTCTGACCCATTTATTATTTATAATTATATTATTTAATTTCTAGCTGGTTTTTACTGTATATTTTCCTGTCTCATTATTGAAAATAATTTTTATTGTATCATGGTCTGAAAAGGAAATGCCTTTCTTCATTTCATTGTGAGATTTTTATACCCTAATATGATCAATTTTTATATAGGTGCCATATACTGTGGAGAAAAAGATATATTCCTTTCTGCCGCTATTCAATTTTCTCTGGAGGTCTATCATATTTAAGTTTTTCTATGATACTATTAATCTCTCTAGTTTCTTTCTTGTTTTTTTTATTTTTTATGGTTAGATTTGTCTGATTCTGAGAGAAGATGGTTGAGTATCTTCACTAATATAGTTTTGCTGTTTATTTCTGTAATTGACTTAATATTTCTCTAAGAATCTATGTACTCTATCAATTAGTGCATATACATTTAGTATCATTACTACTTCATTGTTTACAATATCCTTAACAAGTTTACTTTCCTTCCTTATCTCTTTTAATTAGATATACTTTTTGTTTTTGCTTTACCTGAGATTAGAATGGCTAACTGCATTTTCCTTTTTTTTTTTTTTTGCTTCAACTGAAGCATGATAAATTCTGTTTCAGCCTTTTACCTTTATTCTGTATATAGATATAGATATATATCTGTTTAAAATGTATTAAGAAATACATTTTACACAATAGTGAGATACACAAGAGTGAGAGCGTGTTAATGTGAGTAAATTTACTGGTGGTAACATACTTAAAAGATGTAAAAGTATAATAATAAACAAATGGTTTTAGAATAATAAAAGGGTAAGGAACTTTGTCACACTCAAAAATATTGCATTTATTGTAAAGAACATATTGTAGGATTCTGTTTTTTAATCCACTCTGCTATTCATTCCAGTATATTGGAGACTTCATCCCATTCATATTCACAGATATGATTACCAATTTTGTATTTCCCTCCATCATATTTTTCTCCTCTGCATACACTTTTGTTCTCTGTTTCCATTATGTGCCTCCTTAGTAGTGGTTTTTTTTTTTTTTTTGTTTTCAACACCTCACTCACTACCTGCCCTATTTTCTATCACTCTTCTCCTCTTCTTCTATCCCTTTCTGTTAGTGTTTCTGCTCTCTTCTATCCAGCCTCTCCCTCTTCTTTCCTCTTTATCCTCCTACTTCTTTATAAGGTTGGATAAATTTCTATACCCAACAGAATGATTAAATTATTTTCACTTTAGGCCAAAACTGATGAGATCAAGCTTCAGACAATGTTCATTCCCCTCCTCTCTTTTGCTCTACTATAATAGGTCTTTTGTGGCTCTTCTTGTGATCTAATTTGTCCCATTATACTTTCCCTTTCCTCTTCTTCCAATACAGTACTTTTTCTATTCCTCAATATCTTTTTCTTTAATATCATGACATCAGAGTCCATTCATCATCACACTCTCTGTCCATATGATATCCCCCTTTAACTGCCCCAATAACAGATACAGTTCTCAATACTTACAGATATCATTTTCCCTTTTAGGAATGTAAACAGTTTAACCTTTAAATTATGTGTGTGTGTGTGTGTATAAAAATAATGTATATGTATATTATATATATATATGTATGTGTGTGTACATGCATTTCTCCTGTTTACCTTTCTATGCTTTTCTAGAATTTTGTGTTTGAAGATCAAATTTTCTGTTTAGTTCTGTTTTTTTTCAATAGACATGATTAAAAAGTCTCTTACTTCATTGAAGAACCATCTCCCCTAAAAAAGGATGCCTCAGTCTAGCTGGGTAGTTAATTCTTGGTTGTAAACCCAAAGCCTTTGCATTTCATAATATGGTGTTCCAGGTCCTCCAGTCCTTTATTGTAGATGTGGTCAGATCCTGAGTAATCCTGACTTTTACTCCTTGATACATTAATTGCTTTTGCCTGGGAATTTGCAGCATTTTTTCCTTGAGATTATAATTCTATAATAAATGCAATTATAATTCTATAATTGCAACAATGTTCCTTGGAGTTTTCCTTGTGGAACCTCTTTCCAGAGGTAGATGGATTTTTTTTTCAATGACTGATTCTCCCTCTGATTCTAGTACATAAGGGCAATTGTCCTTGATGATCTGTTAAGGAATAGTATCCAGGCTCTTTTTTTTTTTTTGGTCATGGACTTCAGGTAGACCAACATCTATTTTCTAGGTCAGTTGTTTTCCCAAAGAGATATTTTATGTTTTTTTCCCATTTTTTTATTCTTTTTACTTTGATTGATTCTTGATATCTCAGACTCAATACCTTCCATTTGCCCCATTCTAGCTTTTAATGTGTGATTTTCTTCACTTAGTTTTTATCTCTTTTTCCATTTTATTAATTCTACGTTTTAAGAAGGTTTTTACTTCAGTAATTTTTTTTTTGCATTTGGCCAATTGTATTTAAGGAATTGCCTTTCTTTTTCAGGCTGTTGACTCACTTGCATACCTTATTTCTTTTCTCATTTTTTTTCTTCAGCTTCTCTTATTTTCCTTTAAAAATTTTTATGAGCACTTTCAAGAAGCCTCTTTAGGCTTGAAACCAATTCAAATCACTCATGTTTAATATATATTGGATTGCTTGCTATCTAGGGGAGGGGAATGGAGGGAAGGAAGGGAGAAAAACGTGGAATACAAGATTTTGCAAGGGGAATGTGGAAAATTTTTTTAGCATGTATTTTTTTTTAAAGAAAGAAAAATACCTGCAAATTTGGAAGGCAAAAATAGTAATCCATATTCCTCAGATGGGGACAGGGTGAAGGAAAGTTCACATTTATTAGCCATCATAAAATATTTTTCATACCTTTTGTATATTATAGCAGTTAAGAATCAGAATCATTTAAAAACCTACTCATTTAAACAGCCTATATCCAACAAGCTACTAATGTTGAAAGATGAGTGTGAGGGGGTGTGGTACATATAAAGGTAAACATGAATTAGACAATCATCACACTGAAGAACTTCAAAGAACCCCGGAACTGCCTCCTTCCAAAATATTTAATTGGTCAGCTAATTAGTCAAGAACAATACTTGTTTGGAATTTTAAAAAAATCTTATTTTTAAAATACTATAATGAAGAGTGATAGAAAAAAGAAGAACACCATTGCAGAATAGCAAAGTTCTATAGATGTACAAACAAGCCTACATGAAAATTGACTAAACCAATTGGTTAACACCACACATATAAATATTTCTGAGTGATTGCCTGACTCTTTTAATCTGAATAGCTCATTCTTATGTAGACAGAGTAAAAAAAAAGAATGATGTTTCCTTTAATAGCTAGGGTAGAAATCTAAATTATTTTCTTATACAGAATAAGCAACTTTGATTGATCTGTCAATCATAATGCCAAATAGATTTCTAAAATATTCTGCAGGAGATGGAAGACATTTATAAAATGGAATAAAATCTAATAAAAATAAAACTAGTAAGGAAATGCCATTAGAAAAAAAATTAGAAACACACTTACGATGCCAAATTTATTTTCTAATAATATAAATAAAATATCAAAAGTAAAAATCAGAGTGCTATATCAGAAAGAACTTTAAAGTACAGAAAATCTAAGTTGGTGTCTTATTTTTGATATTTATTAAATAAAGAATTTTGATCAGGCTACTTAATTTTTCTCAGCTTAATTTAAAAAAAAGGGATAGCATATGCATTATTTCCCTTACCAAATTATGAGGCTCAAGTGAGAAATAGCATAAATTGATTACAACATATTTCAGTTGTCTTGCATAGCTAAATAATGGTCTTATTCATATCTTACTGACTTTTTGTCACATGCCAAGGAATATACCTTCCTAATATTTTTCTCTCTTAATAATCCTCCATACTTTTTTTCTCAAATAGTCTCAACTTATGGAAGTAATTCACCATTCAGTTTGACATGTCCTGTCTTTTGGACCTTCAAACTTCTGTTGTGATCCATTTCCTCTAACTTCAGTGGTTTTCCTCCTCCCCACTTTTTTAACATCTCATTTTCTCATCTTCTTTCATTACTTGTAGGAAATTTCCACATTGATAATTCCTCTTTTCTATCTTATCTTCTGTATCTATCTATCATTTGTCTACTCCTCCTCTACTAACTACCATAGTCAGCCCTATCCTATTAGAAAAATATTTTCCTTGTTCCTGCCATCCATTCAAATTTTGTCTTGTAACTTTCCTTTTTTCCCCATTGTGAACTTTCTAAAAAGGGTTCACATTAATTAGTGCTTCTTGCTTTTCATCACCCAATATGTCTCAGCTCCCTGCATTTAGGCTTCTGTCTCCTATTCCTCTACTGAAATTCTTATCTCTAAATTCTCTGTTCTTAACTTAATTCTCATCTAATAGCTTTGAAAGGCACCATGGCATGAATCAATTAATAGTGAATGAAAAAGAATGAAATACTATGAACTAAGCAAGTTAACTCAATGGATGGAGTGCTAGGCTTAGTCAGGAAAATCTGAGTTCAAATTTGGCCCAAGCTACTTACTAGTTGTATAATCCTGGGCAAGTCATTTATTCCTGTTTGCCTCAATTTCTTTATCAGTATCTGGAGAAGGAAATAACAAACTACTCCAGCATTTTTGTTTAAAAACAAAAACAGCCTAAATAGGGTTACAGAGTTGGAAATGATTGAAAAAATGACTGAAAAAACAATGGTGAATAGGATGACTGAACTACAGTAACCACCAAAAAATTCACTAAAAGCTAAAGATGTAAATAAATAAAAGAAATCAGTATTGTCCTTATTCTTAAAGCACTTGCATTATGAAGGGAAAAATCAACAGATAAAAAGGAGCTAGAAAAGGAGCTAGTACCATGTGGTTTGGAAGAAATTGTGAGGTGATAGGAAGCCTGGTTTTAGGAAAGATTAGTTAAAAGCTCGCAAAACTGAGGAAGTCACTAGAGTAAAAATTAAAATACTGCTAGAAGAGAGGATCAGAGAAAAATGAGATCTAGGTTCAAAGTGACACCTCTTTCCAGGTAGGTTTGTAACACTTGATAAGTCATTTAATCTTTCAATGCCTCAAGCAACTTTAAGACTATCAGTTGGAGAAAGTGCCAAAGCAAATCAGATAAAATAAGAATTTCTTGATGGAAGCTCCAAATAGCAAATAAAATGCAAGTTTTTGTTTTTTTTTAAAGATTTTCATTGTTACTTATTTTCTTTGCCTTTTATGCATAATTGGGGACTGGAATCACCCCAAGTCTTTCTTTATATTGTTCTCCCTTTATTTCTAAGACATGGTCTTTCCTGTTCTACTTGAAATCTCTCTTCAGTTTCTTGTTCTCTTTCATTTTCTTTCTTCAGTTTCCTGAGTATTCCTCAGCATTTTCTTTCATTGATCAGTAATCCTTGTTTGATATCATCCATTCTTGTGGCCCAAATGGTACTTCTAAATCTGGCACTCTGAGCTCAACATATTTTTTATTTTTAAATTTTATTTTTATTTAATTTATACAATAAAACAAACATTATAATATAGTATAATAAAATATGATTTCTCATGAAACTGCAAATATACTATTACAATTTGCTATTTCTTAGATCAGCATATTCAAAACTCTCCTCTACTCTCTCTGTAGATATAGATATATAATGTATGTAAATATATGATATATACGTACATATTAAAACTATATAAAATTAACTTTGTTTTTCCTCCCTTATACTTTTTATACAGTCTTATAGATGATGCTGTAAATATAGAACAGCATCTTCTCTCCTCTTTTCATTTTCTCCTCAATCCTAATGCTTCTCATGTTGTCTGATACTTAATAAATGCTTAATAATTTCATCTTGAATGAATGTCTAACATATATTTGAAATGATAACAATAATGTATTACAAAATAAAACAATCATTGATGATCCAAGTGATGTTTTCCATTATCTTATTTGCATGCAGTTAAAAAGTGAATTTTAGAATCAAGATCCCTGGAACCATTTGATACAAAACTGTTTTGAGATGATTGGACATATGTATATATTGCCTCCCCAGTGCTTACCATCAGATTTTGTTAATCATTGTGAGCTAGAAATGAGGTCTCACTGATTTAAATGAGAAAGTTGGGTCAAAAACAAACAAAAACAAAACAGATCATCCCCTAGAAGGAAAGAGAAAAAAAAAAAAAAAAAAAAAAAAAAAAGCCTTAGCCTTTGCCTTTGCCTTTCTCCCTACTGCCACCTGCTGTCTGTAAAAACTGATTAATGACAAATAGAATATACCTCTGTTTCTTTGCTTTGCCTCCTGCTAGTTCAGCCAAGGGAGCAAAACTGAAATTGTTTTGCATATCCCAGGTTAAAGATATCTGCCTCTTCTGAAAGAAGACAGCATTACATTAGGAATAAAGGGAGTTGGTCAAGTCCTGCCAAGTTCAGGGGAAACAGATTGGTTTAGCAGTGTGAGCCAGGAAGCAGCCCAGCTTATCAGTAAAATAGTACAGGTATAAAGATGCCCAATTTAGGAGCAGGGTTACACATTCCATACCAATGCCATACTTAGCAATGAACCCTACCAAGCACTTTATTAAATGGTCATACGTTGCCTTGAGGGCATATGTTCCCTAAATATGTGTTCCAGCAAAATGGCACTTGAATTTTGTGCTTGTCTCTCTCCCTCACTGGCATTGTATGCCTTGCATAATAAAATGTTACAATTATTTTGATTTTTCCTTCTGTTGAAAAAATTGATTAAGAATTGATAAATAAAGGATATGAACAAAATGTTCTCAGATGAAATTAAAGCAAATTTTACTTACATAAAAAATGCTGAGTCACTATTCATTAGAGAAATGCAAATTAAAACAACTCTGAGACACTATCTCACATCTTATCAGATTGTTTTGTATGACAGAAAAGGAAAGTGGCAAGACATGGAAAAACTGAAACACTTATGTAAATGTTGGTGAAATTGTGAAGTGATCCAACCATTCTGTAAAGCAATTTGAATCTATGTCCAAAAGGATATAAAATTGTGTAGACCCTTTGATTCAGCACTAGATCTGTATCTCAAAGAGATCATAAAGTAAAAAGGATCCACATGTACAAAAATTAGAGCAGCTCTTTTTCTGCTAATAAAAAATTGGAAATTGAGGGGATGTTCAACAATTGGAGAATGGCCAAATAAGTTTTGATAGATGAATGCAATGCAGTAATATTGTGGTATAATACAATTCTTTTTTTTATTAATACTTTTTATTTGCAAAACATATGTATGGGTAATTCTTCAATATTAACCCTTACAAAGCTTTCTGTTACAAATTTTCCCCCCTATTCCCCACCCCTTCCCTAGATGGCAGGATATCCACTACATGTTAATTATGTTAAAATACTTGGCAAATCGAATATGTGTATACATATTTCCAAACTTATCATTGTTGTGCAAGAAAAATCGTATCTACAAGAAAGAAAAATCAGATAAAGGAAACACAATGCAAGCAAACATCAATAGAGAGCATGAAAATGATATGTTGTGGTCCACATTTCACATCCCTCTCTCTGGGTGTATATGGCTTTCTTCAGTGAACAATTGGAACTGGTTTGAAGCATATAATACAATTCTTGTAAGGAATGATGAGCAGGTGGATTTCAGCAAAATTTGGAAAGACATACATGAAATGATGCTGAGTGAAACAAGCAAAACTAGGAGATCAGCTATGACTGAATTAATTTTTATGTGACCAAAAGACTTGTGATGGAAAATGCCATCCATACAGAAAGAACTATGGAATATGACTGCAAATGGAAGCATACTATTTTCTTTCTTTCATGTGGCTTTTCTCATTTCTTCTGATTTTTCTTTCACAACAGGACTAATATGATTGCTTGCTGTCTTGGAGGGGAGAATGAGGGAGAAAAAATTAAAACTCAAAATCTTACAAAAATGAATACTGAAGACTATTGTTACATGTAACTGGAAAAATACTTTAAAAAAAAAGAATGAACACAAAAGCAATTATTAAGAGTTATTTTCCCTAATTCTATGCCAGTAAAATTGACAATCTAAATGAAATGAATATTTAAAAATACAAATTGTCCAAATGGTCATTAGAGGAAATGAACTACTTAAATTAACTTATTTTAGAAAAAGAAATTGAACAATCTATCAATCATCTCCATAAGAAAAAAATCTCTAGGACTTGATGGATTCACAATTGAGTCTATCAAACATTTAAGGAAGTTATATAGACTATTTGGAACAATGATTAAAGGACTCCTATTAAATTTCACTTAAGATACAAATATGATTTTGTTACCTAAACAAAGAAGAGCAAAAAAAAGAAAAAAATATAAACAAATTTATTTAATGAATACCAAGGCAATTTTTTTTAAAATAAAGTTTTATCAAGAAGATTAAACCAATATGTCCCTAAGATTATGTACTATGACAAGGTGGTATTTTTATCAAGAATGCAAGGATGAATCAATATTAGAAAAAAATTCAGAATAATTGATCATATCAATAGAAATAAAAAAAATCACAAGATTATATTAATAGACATAGGGAGAAAAAGCCTTGGCAAATATAATCATTTCTATTTTAAAAGACTAGAAAAATATAGCAGTCAACAATAATTATCTTAAAAAGTTAGGGGGGCAGCTAGTTGGTATAGTGGATAGAATACCAGTCCTGAAGTCAGGAGGACCTGAGTTCAAATCTCGCCTCAGACACTTAACTCTTCCTGTCTGTGCGACCCTGGACAAGTCACTTAACCCAATTTGCCTCAGGAAAATAAAAAGAAAGAAAGAAAACAAAAAATAAAAATTTAGATATTATCTACCCAAAACCAAGAGTGAGGAGTATTGATGAGATAAACATTAAGCCTTCAATAAGATCAGGAGTGAATCAACAGATATATATTATTAACACTATTATTCAATATTGTGCTAGAAATGCTAGCTATAGCAATAAGAAAAAGAAACAAAAAAAATAAAAATAGCAAACAAGGAAACAAAACTATCGCTCTTTGAAGATGATATGATGGTATACTTAGAGAACCATAGAAAAGCAACTAAAAAAATAGTTTTTTTTGGAATTGGAATTTGGAATAATTAACAGCTTTAGCAAAGTTGTAAGAAACAAAATGAACCTGCATAAATGATCAGCATTTTTATATACTATCAAGAAAACCCAATACAAATAAATAAATTGATTAAAATGTTTTCTTTAGAGAGAGCTCCTCTTGCAAGACAGAAGATTGACTACATGTACCTGAGCTTTATTTTTTTAATAAATTTTATTTTTTTTTATTTTATTTGCATAACATATGTGTGGGTAATTCTTCAACAATAACCCTTACATAGCTTTCCATTACAAATTTTTCCCCCAACTCCCCACCCCTCCCCTAGATGGCAGGATATCCACTACATGTTAATTATGTTAAAATATTGGCAAATAGAATATATGTATACATATTTCCAAACTTGTCACTGTTGTGCAAGAAAAATCTTGTCTACACAAACGATATATCAGATAAAGGAAACACAATGTAAGCAAACATCAGTCAAGGAGTATGAGAATGTTATGTTGTGGTCCACATTTCACATTCCTCTCTCTGGGTGTATATGGCTTTCTTCAGTGAACAATTGGAGGTGGTTTGAAACATTTCATTGTTGAAGAGAGCCATGTCCAAAAAAAAAGATCGTCATATAGTACTGTTGTTGCCGTGTATAATGATCTCCTGGTTCTGCTCATTTCACTCAGCATCAGTTCATGTAAGTCTCTCCAGGCCTCTCTGAAATCATCTTGCTGGTCATTTCTTACAGAAAAATAGTATTCCATAATATTCATATACCATAATTTATTCAGCCATTCTCCAATTGAAGGGCATCTATTCAATTTCCAGTTTCTAGCCACTACACAAAGGGCTGCCACAAACATTCTTGCACATGTGGGGCCTGTTCCTTCCTTTATGATTTCTTTGGGATATAAGCCCAATAGAAATGCTGCTGGGTCAAAGGGTATGCACAGTTTGATAACTTTTTGAGCATAGCTCCAAATTGTTCTCCAGAATGGCCGTATCCTTTCACAGCTCCACCAACAATGCATCAGTGTCCCAGCCCTCCCACATCCCCTCCAACATTCATCATTAACTTTTCCTGTCATTTTAGCCAATCTGACAGGTGTGAAGTGGTATCTCAGGGTTGTCTTGATTTGCATTTCTCTGATCAATAGTGAGTTGGAGCACCTTTTCATATGACTATAAATAGTTTTAATTTCATCCTCTGAAAATTGTCTGTTCATATCCTTTGACCATTTATTGATTGGAGAATGGCTTGAATTTTTATAAATATGGGACAATTCTCTATATATTTTAGAGATGAGACCTTTATCAGAACCCTTAAATGTAAAGATGATTTCCCAATTTATTGCTTCCCTCCTAATCTTGTCTGCATTGATTTTGTTTGTA
>JAJPUD010013666.1:25627-35821 GCA_023553655.1 Myrmecobius fasciatus
GCGGCAGCTGCGGCCAGGGCTGCCCGGGACTCGGAGGAGGAAGCGGGCGCCGGCGGAGGCGGCTGCGGGGGCGGAGGAGGAGGCCCCCGGCTCAGGTCAGTGCGCGAGGGAGCTGCGGCCGGGGGTGGGCCAGCAGGTCAGAGCGTCCCGGTCCCGACTGCCGCCCGGTCCAGCAGCCTTGGGAACCGCAGACGGACGGACGGAGCGGACTGTTGGACGGGGCGGGAGATGGGATTGGGGTGGGGAAGGGCAACGGGGGCATGGGGAGGATGGCCGCCCCCCCGCCCTGCCCTGCCCTCCCCCACCTTCTGCAGTGGGGAGCCCCCCAGCCTCCGGAGTCGGGCCGTCGGGGGTAGGGGGTGGTCCACACTGAGTGAAGGAGCTCCGGGCTGTGGAGACGGCGGCAGCGATGGGACGCGCTGGTGACCCGGGGGCTGGAGGACGCCCCCGACGTCGTAGGCTCGGAGGTTTGGGGGCGGGGGTCCGGCCAGGAGGCCCCGGCTCTCTACCGCCTTGCTGGCCGTCTCGGCCCCCGGCCCGGGATGGGAGGTGGGGGCAGGTGCGCGGGACCAGAGGATCCGGACCTCGGCTCTCCAGGCGGGGGTTTCGGGCTTCAGCCGGGAGCCAGCTAGCTCTGGGTCTCCTGGAAACGGGCATCCTGCGCCTCCTCCCCCCTCCTTCCCCCTCCACCCCATCCTTCCCTCCTTGTACCTCCTGGGAGCCCCAGCTCCTGCCGGGGTGGGGGCGCGCCTCGGGAGGAGGCTTTCTTCCACTTGGGCTCCGAGCTGCAGGGGCAGAGAGGTGGGCATGGAGTGGGGCCCCGGGGGCTCTGGAGACAAGGGGCTCAACTTAATCCCCATACAGGCGGAAGCCTGGCTTGCCAGGACCCCCAAGAGAGATGGGGAAGGGCAGGCAGACATTCCGACCTTTCAAACGTGGACACCCCCCCCAGCCAATATCATGGGATCTAACTGGCCCATCTTGTCCCCTTCTCCCTAAGAAGGAAACTGAGTCCACCTATGGACATGTGGCGATCACCTTGGGGGAATAGAACCTAGCCCTGGGAGTTCTGGGTGTGTTTATGTGCTGAGAGGAAGGTCTTAGGGTCTCTGAGAAATCCTGGCACTCACTGGGCCCCAGGACTCACCTCTGGGCCCAAGGGCAGCCTGGGAGAAGCAAGGGTCAGGAAGGACAGAGGCTGCCACCACTCCCCGCTTCCTGGGGATCCTCTCCCAGCCCCCCCCCCCAAGCTCCCCAGCTTCTCTGCACTCCATGCATTTCTGTCCAACAAAAGCATCGGGTATTTTAGAGGGAGGGGCAAAGGGAAGGAACAGAGGCTAATCCCCTTCCCTTATACCCTCCCCGCCTTTGGACTTCATGTTTGGGAGGCTCACTCCCATCTCCAGCCTGAGCCTCAGTTTTCTGTCCAAGGCTGAGGGGCTGGCCCCCAAATCTCTTCTGACTGCGCAGCCCAGACTTTGAGGGGGCTGTTTCCTCACTGACCAGCTCAATGCTAATGTGGGGGCAGCCACCCTCTCAGCTACACATGGAGTGATCAAGGGGGCTTAGGCTTTCTTCTCCCTCCCCTTCCGCTCCCCCAGTTCATTCCCAGATGATGGACTGGAGGAAGCTGGCCTGGGCCTGGGCCTCCGGTTCTCCCCTCTCCTGGGCCAGCCTCTAAGTACCAAGGCAGCCCCTTCCAAATGCTTCCTGTGGCCCAGAGGCTGTGAGCCCTTCTGAGCCAGAGCCCGGGGAGTCTTAGGCTCAAGTGATGGACAGATAGATGAATGGCAGGACAGACAGACTGAGCCAGTCAGTGCCCTTGGGAAGAGGGGAGCTTTTTTTTTTCCAGATATGGGAGCAGGAAATTGGATCCTAAGGGAGCCAGGACAGGGAGGGAGGTGGTCAGTCTCTAGCGAGCTTTCCTTCATCAGAGTCCAGCCACAGCCCCTGATAGCAACCTGTGAGCAACTAGCAAAACCCTGGGAAGGGTTCAGGCTTTGGCCACTTGGTCCAGGGGAGGCTCAGCAAGTGAGAAGAGTGAGGGGGGGGCTTGGGAAGTATAGGAAGCAGCGGGAACAAAGCCTGGAAAGGAGGAAGAGGCCACAGTCAGAATCAGCCAAGCCAGAAGGAGAGTGGAGAAGATGGAGAGTCTGGGAGAGGGAGCTGGAGGCAGAAAGGAAGGGAAGCGGGGTCAGCCAGATGGATATCCATCCAGAAGGGGAGGGGGTGGCACTTAGTAGTAGGGGCCCGGAGCTCCGGAGCCAGGGCAAGGCTGTAGGAGCTTTGTTGTGAGGGAGGGAAGAGGAGGGGCCGAGGACAGAAGCTCAGGAGATGACAGCACCAGGGATAAGGAAGAGGATGTGGGGCCCATTAAGGAGATGGGAAAGCAGTCAGACAGACAGGAGGGGAAGGAGGGGAGTATCAGGTAAACAGGTGGCCAGTGGCTCTCCAGACAAGGGGGGAAAAGAACTGAAAGGGGCCAGCAGGCCTTGGGGAGCTGTGGAGGGGCTTCTCCCAGGGGCAAGCCTTCCTTCTCAGCACAGTCCTCCGGTACCCAGCAAAGCCGGCATGATTCTCCCTCACCCACACACTCTTCCCTTGAACAGTTCTCTCCAATCTAGACATCTCTTCCATGCATTCTCACATGTCACAGACTCCAGACCCTTCACTACTCTCACTGCCAGACCTCCTGACCCCTCCCTGAGCCTGGAAACTCTGTTCCTCCCTATGCTAACTGAGATTGCATTGGGCTTCTGATAACTCACTATCTCTTAATGAATGAGCTTGTGGTCCCTTCAAATCCCCAGATCTTGTGCAGGGAAGCTGCTGTCTGACTAGACCTCTCCCATCCTAGACTTGGGAAGTGGGCTTTCTCAAATCCAAATGTAAGCCTTTCCACTGAGCCCTATGGCATTTTATCTTACTAAACTTGGCCTAATGCTTGAGCTGCTGAATGAGATTCTGAGTCTATAACCTGATATTTTAGCGATCCCTCTCAGTTGCATGACATCCATGCCCTGGATGAGCCTGTCATCCATGCCTTGCTCCATGTAAACCCAGATCCCTAGGAGTGGCTCCTGGAGACTCCATGCTACACTAATATGGAACCAGAAAAACTATGAGTAAGTCTGTTTGCTTAGACACGTCTAAGTGCATCCATCCAGCTGTGTTACCTGTGGAAAGGGTGGGGGATTGGAGAGGTCCACCCCTTTCCTCCATTTTCCCAAAGGCTGTCAATCCCCGAAGGTTAATAATCCCTATTGCCAAATTGGCCATGCCTTTGTTAAACTCAGGCTGCTTTCCGGGGCCTCGTCTGAGTCCAGGGGCACAAAGAAAGTCCACAGAAAGCCATATCCAGTGTATACACAGGGTAGCCAGCAAGGATCCTTTGAGGAAAGGGGGAACGATGTGGCACCAGGTCGTGAAGGGTTTGATTGTGGAAGACAAAGAACAGAGGTGTATCTATTTGGTCCTGTAGACCATATGGAGCCACGGAGGCCATTAAGCAGGGGAGTGACATGGTCAGATCTGAGTTTTAGGGAGATCACTTTGAAGGCTGAATGAAGGATGGTTCTGGAGTAGGGAGAAACTAGAGGAGGCAGCCCAAGCAGCTGTTGCAATAATCCAGATGTGAGGTGATGAGGGGCTGCATCAAGGCGGGGAGAGAATCAGAGGAGAGAAGGACCCCATTTCAGAGAGATACTGCAAAAGGTTGAAATCAACAAGACATGTGCAAAGGTGAAATAGACAAGAGATGTTGCAGAGGTGAAATAGACAAGAGATGTTATAGGGGTGAAATAGACAAGAGATGTTGCAAAGGTGAAATAAACAAGAGATGTTGCAGAAATGAAATGGACAAGAGATGTTGCAGAGATGAAATAGACAAGAGATGTTATAGGGGTGAAATAGACAGATGTTGCAAAGGTGAAATACACAAGAGATGTTGCAGAGGTAAAATGGAGGAGCCTTGGCAACATATTGGATCTGAGGGGTGAGAGGGAAAGTGAGAGTGAGTTAGGAGTCTGGGATAACTCTTCAGAAGCTCCACTTTTGGAGTCTCTCCCCTAGTTCACCAAAGGCTCACCCAGGCCTTTCTTTCCTGTTGAGATTATTTGATTTTGATCAAATAAGATAACATTTTAAAAGCGCTTAGCATTGTGACTGGTACATAGTAAGCCCTCTCGCTCAATCTGCTCAGTGTATTTCCTGTCTTTCTAAGGATGTTAGGGACTTTTCAAAGATTGTGTGGAGAAAGGGAGGGATTGTATTGTAGTGGAACTAGTAGAGCTGAGGAGGAATGGCTGAGGGTGAGGGCAGTTCAGGAAAGTTATTTTAGGACTGGAGATATGCATGTTTCAAAGGAGAGGGAGCGGCAGGGACCAAAGAGATGGATGTGTGGGTATGAGAGTAGGGTAGCTTGCTGAGCAGAGGGGAAAGGGGAAGGGTTAATCCCCCAGAATCTGTAACTCTGATCCTTTGCAATCAGGTGAAAGGGACAATGGGGAGGGTGACTGCAATATCTAGGGAAGGGAACTGAAAACAGTTCTGCCATGGTCTTGGTCTGGGAAAAGCAGCAGTGCACATTTAGGATAGGGGCATCCCATTCTGTGAAGACCTCCCACTTAGCTGGGGCTGTGCCCAGGAGATCCTCCAGTTCATCCCCTTAGCTTCTCATCCATCATGTGGGCAGGGGCTGTCTGTCATGGCTCCATTATTATTGTTCCTTTAAGAGGACCACTGTATTTATGTCCCCCTTTGGGAGTTGAGGAAATCGAGGTTCAGAGACAGCAGGTATCTGTCCCAGAGTCACAGATTATGAATGTCAAAAGTGGACTGGGATCCTGGGCCCTTTAGCTTCCTTCACTAGGACTCAGTTGCTTCTTTGGTGAAATGAATAGGAGATTTTCATGGCTCCTGAGGATCCTCCTGGGATTACTGGAAGGTGTGGAAAAGGCCCTAGCTAATGCCTTGGGCAGACCAAGGTCCGGGATGAGACCCAGTGTTTAGGCTAAATTAGGGGACAGAGAGGCTGGGAGGGATAAGTAAACTGGAAGATATTCTCCCTCACTCATCTGGAAGGAGACTCCCCCCCCACCAGGAGAAGTGCAGAACTCACCTCCCTGGGCTCTGAGGAAGGCAGCCTGTCAGTGAGACCTTGAGGGAGGGGGCAGGCTTCCACAGCCCCATCTCCTAACTAGAGAGCATTTGCAAGGCTTTGGACTTGTGAGCAGCAACCTGACCCACCTTTCTCGACCCAGGCCGGAAGTCTCCAGGGCCAGACAGGCCTGCTGTTGTCTTCTCTGTCTGTTTCCCACCCTCCCCCTACATCCTGCCCCTGGGTCAAGGCCCCCACCATTTGGCTTCCCATCGCATCCTTTGTGATTACTGTCCTCAGCTTCTCTGAGGGCCATCCCAGAAGCAGTGGGAGAAACACAGCAGAGCCTTACTTCCCTCCTTTGTCAAGTTGGGGCAATAGTTCCTCCTTTGCCAGCCCCACACATGGGCTTTCTATGTGAAGGAAGCAGGGGCATTCAGTGGCCAGGCTAGCCTTCCAATGGGCACCAAGAGCCCAGATTTAGGCCGGGGCCCAGCCCGGGCTAATGATGACATTCAGGGTGCCCTTTCAGGCTCAGACCCAAACTCACCATGGCATCTGGAGTGAGGCACTGACTCAGTTTCCTTTTCTGTAGCCATTGAGGAGATCCCATGGGATCCCAGAGGCTGCTGTTTTCTCCTGGGATGCTGAGAGGTGGCAACCTGCCAGAATGGGGCAGGAGGGAGTGCTCTCCAAGAGAGCATCTTCATAACAGGCTCTAGAGCCACTTCTTTTGACTCAGCTACATATTTATGGGGCCATGTCTGTTCCCCCTCCTCATGCCTCAAGCCTTTCCCTAGCACCAACCAGGGCTGCTCACCTGGAAAATGTCCCCTTGTTCAGACTCAATTTCCTTTCCTAACCAGCTGATTCAGGGATTGATTCCTGAAGGAAAACTGAGCAAGGACCTGGTAACAAGCAGACTTCCCTCTACCCCAGACCTGCCTCCTGAGGTCACAGGCAAAGCACTACGGGCATGACAGGCTAGTGCTCCTTCCCACACTCTACCCTCCGCTCCAGATGCAAGTGCGGTAACCCTTGGGTCTGACATTTGAGACTCCAAATGAGCTGGGAGGGATTGCTTCTTCCACTGGGCTTTGGGTTCTAGTTGCTTGACCCAGATATGAGGCACTAGGGCATGAGATACCCAAGACAGGAGGCTGCAGAAGAGTAAAGGAGAGCAGAAACCAATCCCTGCCTCCAGAGTGCAGCTCCCGCAGGAGATCCAGGCTTCCTTCCAGAAGGGGAAGGGGAGTTAGGGGCCTCCCTGGGGAGGCAGCATCGCTGTTCCCAAAACTGTGTCATAGGGGACACAGGGACATGAGAGTAGAAGCAGGAGCAGAATTCATCTTGTCCACTCCTACCCATTTGACAGGAGAGGAAACTAGGCCCAGAAAGTGATATGCCAACCAGAAGCAATTGGTGGCAGCTGCCCAGGCTGATTTAGATTAGATGTCCCAGTGTGGGACAGCTTACCCTGGGAAGCAGTAGACTCTCCCACTGGAGGGTCTTCAAGCAAAGGGATACCAGACCTCCCATAGAAGAAGGCAGGAAATCCGGCTGAGGTGCAAATGAAGGGCCCTCTCCAGCAGAGTGGCAGAGGCTCCTGGGAGTAGAAGTGGGCTCAGCGTATGGGCCCAGGAAGAAAAAGAGATTCTTCTGAGGGTAGTGCTCTGGCTACCTGGCTCTGTGCTGTTGGCCAACTCTCCACTCTTTTCTGAGCAATCTCAGTTTCTCCTTTTAAAAGAGAAAGGGCAGGGCTAATGGGTCACCAAGGTCTCTCCCAGCTAGGGGAGTTTCTATGTTGTGTTGTAAGACCCTTCCTGGACCAGTCTGGGCTCCATCCTTGAGGAAGGCCATTGAAAGAATCAGAAGTTGTCTGGAAAAGGGTAACCAGGCTACAAGGACAAAAATAGCAATGACTTGTGCTTTCCAGGAGCTTATTCTCTTCAGGATCAAAGGTCAGATGACATGGCCATAGGAAATCCAATACTATATGTGTCCAGGAAAGTCTTGAATAGATATGAGGAAGGGGTCAGGAAAGTGTTTTAGAGAGGAGGAAACCTTTGAGCTGAATCTTGAAGGAATCTAGGTACCCCAAGAAGAGAGAGTGAAGAAGGAAGGCATGCCAGACATGAAGCACAGTCAGTGCAAAGGCATGGAGATGAGAGATGGAGGGCAAACAGGCCAATTTGGCTGGAACATGGCATATGAAAGCAGAGTGCAAAGGAAGGTTGGGTCCTGATTGCCAACGGCTCTTAAAAGAAGTAGGCAACCACTTGAGTTTATTGAATGAAAGGTGGGGAAGGTTACAGGGTTGGACCAACTCTAAAAGTCACTTTAGTGGCTGAGTTTCCATTGGTGGCTTGGAGGGAGGAGACACTGAGGCAAGCAGACCCACCATCAGCTAATGCAGTAGTTCAGATTTGAGGAAATGAGGGTCTGCACCAGAGTGAAGGCAGAGTCAGAGGAGAGAAGGGAATGAATAAAGAGATGCCGCTGAGGTGAAATAGACAAGCGATACTGTAAAGGTGAAATGGACCAGAGATATAGCAGAGGTGAAACAGACAAGAGATGTAGCAGAGGGGAGATAGACAAGAGGTGCCACAGAGGTGAAACAGAGAAGAAATTAACAGAGGTGAAATAGACAAGAGATGTAGCAGAAGTGAAATAGACAAGAAATGCCACAGAGGTGAAACAGAGAAATTAACAGAGGTGAAATAGACAAAAGATGTAGCAGGGGTGAAATACACAAGAGATGTAGCTGAGGTGAAATAGACAAGAGATGCCACAAAGGTGAAATAGACAAGAGATACTGCAAAGGTGAAATGGACCAGAGATGCCCCAAAGGTGAAATGGCCCAGAAATATAGCAGAGGTGAAATAAACAAGAGTTGTACCATAGGGGAAATAAACCAGATGCCACAGAGGTGAAACAGACAAGAGATTAACAGAGGTGAAATAGACAAGAGATGCCACAGAGGTGAAATAGACAGATCTGAGAAAAAAGAAAGTGGGGGCACATATTGTAGATGATCTCAAAGTTTAATCACAAAATGGAGGGAAGAGACAGAAGCCGGCCGGTGAGGATGGAAGGATCAAGGGACGGGGAATACTTGGGAAAGCAGCTCCAAGATAGAGAGAGGGAAAAGACGGAGGGGCGATCTGCTGAGGATATGCAAAATGGTCAATAAATGAGCCCTACTCTACGATAGGCATTGTGCTTAGTGCTGGGTATATAAAAAAAAAGACAGTTCCTGTCTTTAAGAAGCTGACAGTTGAATAGGGGAAGACAGTACATAAAAGGAAGATGAAAGTAGGAGGGTACCAGAGTTTCCCCAGCACTGATGCTTGTGGAATTGGACCAAGCCAAGAATTTTCTGGAAGAGCCCTCTTGAAGGGGCCCTTGGGGAGGAGGCAAGATGGGAAGGGATCCCTCAAAGCAGGTGAAGGGTGCTGCCCTTTCATGGGAGATGGGGCACAAAAAATGAAGCACAGGGACAAAGGGAGATTTTGGCCAGTGGTCCAGAAGAGTCCAGATAAAGTGATTTCTTCTGCTTTCATTCAACAGTAGGGACAGAGGAGGGACTGGGCAAGGAGGTGACCTAGGTTGAGGCCCAGCGGGACAGGGACCTAAGAGAAGGGGACAGTACAGAATGAGCTGAGTCTCCAAGGGCTCAATAGGGCAAGGAGAGTGGGTGGAGATGCAGGGTTTTCTTTGGGGAAGCTGAGAGCAAGGGTCTGACCGTCTTTGTGTGTGGCTGAGCGGGATGAGATGCATGTGGTGGAGGGGCATCCACATGAGGACCAAAGGACCCCAGCAGGAGGGTGGGAGATGGGAACAGGACAGACACTGAGCTCTTTGAGGAAGAATGGAGAGGGTCCTGAGGAGCCCTGGAGGTTGGCTCCTAGGCTCTGGAGCAGCTGCTCAGGGATGGGCCCAGTGACCTCCAAGGAGGGAGCTTTGGAGAGGCAAAGGGGAGCAAGGAGGACTTCAGCTTCCTAGCCAGGAAGGATTGAAGGTTCGGTGGGTGTGGAGAAAGAAGGCAGCGGGGTAGAAGGTGGGGATGGGAGGAGAGGGCTAGATTTAAGGGGGCAGGCCCTTCAGAGGGCACAGTGGTGAGGTGGCAGCCGTAGAATAGGGCTCTAGGGGGATTGCAATGAATGTGGTGCTGAAAAGGGAAAAGGCAGTGGGGGTGTGGGGATGAAACAATGGCAGAGGAAGGCTCCGAATCACTGGTTTAGAAGGTAGTGATGGCATAGGAGCAGGTGAAGTTGTCCTGGGCGCTGGGCGGCTCTATGTGGCTGTGAAGCTGACAGGGAGGAGGGGGCTGCATGGAGGGCCTCCCAGGAGACTCAGGTAGCTGCAGATGTCCCTGGAAAGCAACCAGCTGAGGCTGGGAGACCTCTCAGACCACAAGGCCTCAGAGGGTCCAGTGACCCTGGGCTTCCCATCCATCCATCTTGGAGTTCAGCAGGCTGGTGGACAAGCGCCTGTGTCGGCCCTCAGTTGTGCTGACTCCATTCTGCGTTCTCAGGAGGAAAGGCATTGGAACTGTGCATCCATGTGCCCCCTCATCCTGCAAGCTCCCCAGCAGTCTCCCCAGTTTTGTTCTGGGCCAGAGGGGGACTTCCTCACTCCCTCATTCCCAGGGGGGGCAGCCCCCTCACCTTTGCCTCTGTCTCTCAAGGCACTGGGCAGCCCGAAATGTTACCACTAGTGCCCCAGCCCCCCTGGTCTGAGCGTGGCTCCAGGAGTAGGGACAGACTTCTCACCGGCAATGCCGGAGGAAAGCGCCAGGGTGCCCAGCTCTGCTGCTCTAGTGAACGTCCAGTGGGAGACAGAAAGCACTGCAAGGAAACACCTGCAGCCAGACATGGGGGGGAGGGGGGAGGAGGCAGACCTCCTGGACAATTGCTGGAGGGGGAGGGGGGAAGAAGGGGAAGGAAGTGAAGGAGAGGGGAAGGAGGAGAAAGAGGAAGGGAAAAGGGGTAGGGGGGGAGGAGGAGAAGGAGAAGGGGGAGGAGGAAAGGAAAGGGAGGAGAGAGAAAGGGGAGGGGGAGGGGAGTGACAGAGGAGAAAGAGAAAGGGAGGAG
>JAJPUD010013667.1:0-32101 GCA_023553655.1 Myrmecobius fasciatus
GGAAAAACAACTGACTTGGAAAATAGATCTAGGAGAGACAATCTAAGAATTATTGGACTTCCTCAAAGCCATGATGAAAAAAAGAATCTAAATACTATCTTCCAGGAAATCCTGAAAGAAAACTGCCCTGAGGTTGTAGAATCAGAAGGCAAAATCACCATTGAAAGAATTCACCGATCACCTCCTGAAAGAGACCCCAAAATTAAAACACTAAGGAATATCGTGACTAAATGTCAGGACTATCGCACCAAGGAAAAGATTTTACTGGCAGCTAGAAAGAAACAATTCAAATACCAAGGATCTATAATTAGAATCACACACGATCTGTCAGCCTCCACATTGAAGGATCGAAGGGCCTGGAACCAGATATTCCAAAAGGCAAAGGAACTTGGATTACAGCCAAAAATAACATATCCAGCTGGAATGAGCATTATTCTCCAGGGAAGAAGATGGTCATTCAAAGATATAGGTGAATTTCACCTATTTCTAATGAAAAGACCAGATCTGAACAAAAAATTCGACATCGAAACACAGAACTCAAGAGAAGCATAAAAAGATAAAAAGGAAAGGACTCGAGAACTTTATTTCTACTATGGGGATACTTAAAGTTTGGGGGTATAATTAACTAGATATTACTTTGATAATATGAAAAAGAAAACTAGAGGGGGAAAGGTTGTCATATTGGGGAAAAGAGGGAAAAAGTGGTAAAATAAGATCTAAAAAAAAGGAGGTAAAAACAAGGTAAAATCTCTTGAAGAGGCAAAGAAAACCTAATATAATTGAAAGAAAGAGGGGAAGGAGATGAGCATTGTGTAAATCTTATTCTCATCAGGTTGGGCTCTAAAAGTGTATATCAGACATTTGATTTCACAGAGAAACTTGTCTGTTGCTAGAGGGAAGTGGGACAAAAAGGAGGAAAAGAAAGGTATAAACTAATAGAAGGGAAACTAGAAGAATCAAGGAAAAGGAGTAAAAAAGGGGGAGGGGATCTAAAGGGTGGAGGATTGTTTGGGGGAGGGGGTCATCAAAAGCAAAATACTGAGGAGGGGGGAAGGGAGAAAGGGGAAAGGAAAGGAGAAAACATAACTTGGGTAAATAAGATGGAAAGAAATAAAGAATTAGTTATTCTAACTGTGAATGTGAATGGGATGAACTCTCCCATAAAGCGGAAGCAGATATCAGACTGGATTAAAAACCAAAATCCCATAATATGTTGTCTATAAGAAACACATCTAAAACATAGTGACACATATAGGATGAAGGTAAAAGGCTAGAGCAAAACCTATTATGCTTCAGGTGAACACAAAAAAGCAGGGGTAGCAATCCTTATCTCAGATCAAGTAAAAGCCAAGATAGATCTAATCAAAAGAGATAAGGAAGGAAACTATATTTTATTAAAGGGTACCATAGATAATGTAGTAATATCAATACTAAATATATGCACCAAGTGCAATAGCATCCAAATTCCTAGGGGAGAAATTGAGAAAGATGCAAGAAGAAATAGACAGCCAAACAATACTAGTGGGGGATCTCAACCTTGCTCTCTCAGAATTAGATAAATCAAACCACAAAATAAATAAGAAAGAAACTAGGGAGGTAAACCAATTGCTAGAAAAGTTAGATATGATAGATCTATGGAGAAAATTGAATGGAGAGGTAGGCAGTTTACTTTTTCTCAGCTGTCCATGGAACTTACACAAAAATTGACCATGTATTAAGGCATTAAAAACCTCAAAATCAAATGCAGAAAGGCAGAAATAGTAAATGCATCTTTTTTAGATCATGATGCAATAAAAATCACATGCAATATAAGGCCAGGAGAAAATAAACCAAAAGTTAATTGGAAATAAAATAATCTAATCTTGAAGAATGAATGAGTGAAAGAGCAAATCATAGACACAATCAATAATTTCATCCAGGAGAATGACAATAAGGAGACAACATACCAAAATTTGTGGGATACGGCCAAAGTGGTTATAAGGGGCAATTTTATATCTCTAGATGCTTACTTGCATAAAATAGAGAAATAAAACATCAACGAATTGGGCTTATTATTAAAAAAAAAACTAGAAAAAGAACAAATTAAAAACCCTCAATTAAATACCAAATTGGAAATCCTAAAAATAAAAGGGGAAATTAATAAAATTGAAAATAAGAAAACTATTGAATTAATAAATAAAACTAAGAGTTGGTTTTATGAAAAAACCAACAAAATAGATAAGCCTTTAGGTAATTTGATAAGAAAAAGGAAAGAGAAAAATCAAACTGTTAGTCTCAAGAATGATAAGGGAGAATTTTCCTCCAATGAAGAGGAAATTAGAGCAATAATTAGGAGTTACTTTGCCCAACTTTATGCCAGTAAGTTTGATAATCTAAATGAAATGAAGGAATATCTACAAAAATATATATTGCCCAGGTTAACAGAAGATGAAATAAATTATTTAAATAGCCCCATTTTAGAAAAAGAAATAAAACAAGCTATTAACCAACTCCCTAAGAAAAAATCTCCAGGGCCAGGTGGATTTACATGTGAATTCTACCAAACATTCAAAGAACAATTAATTCCAATACTACACAAACTATTGGAGAAATTAGGGACAGAAGGTATACTGCCAGAATCCTTCTATGAGACCGATATGGTGCTGATAGCTAAACCAGGTAGGGTGAAAACAGAGAAAGAAAACTATAGACCCATTTCCCTAATGAATATTGATGCAAAAATTTTAAATAAGATTTTAGCAATGAGATTACAGAAAGTCATCCCCAGGATAGTACACTATGACCAAGTAGGATTTATACCATGAGTGCAAGGCTTGTTCAATATTAGGAAAACTATCAGCATAAATAATTATATTAATAACCAAACTAACAAAAACCACATGATTATCTCAATAGATGCAGAAAAAGCCTTTGATAAAATCCAACACCCTTTCCTATTAAAAACACTAGAGAGTATAGGAATAAATGGGCTTTTCCTTAAAATGATCAGTAGCATCTATTTAAAACCATCAGCAAGCATCATATGTAATGGAGACAAACTAAAACCATTCCCAATAAGATCAGGAGTGAAACAAGGCTGCCCACTGTCACCATTACTATTTAATATTGTATTAGAAATGTTAGTTTTGGCAATAAGAGAAGAAAAAGAGATAAAAGGAATTAGAGTAGGTAATGAAGAAACCAAATTATCACTCTTTGCAGATGACATGATGGTATACTTAGAGAACCCTAGAGACTCAACTGAAAAACTACTAGAAACAATTCACAACTTTAGTAAAGTTGCAGGATTCAAAATAAATCCACATAAATCGTCAGAATTTTTATATATTACCAACAAAGTTCAGCAGCAAGAGATACAAAAAGAAATTCTGTTCCAAATAACAGATGATAGTATAAAATATTTGGGAATCTATCTGCCAAGGAAAAGTCAGAAACTATATGAACTAAACTACAAAACACTTTCCACACAAATAAGATCAGACCTGTTCAATTGGAAAAACATTAAGTGCTCATGGGTAGGCAGAGTGAATATAATAAAAATGACAATACTACCCAAATTAATCTACTTATTTAGTGCCACACCAATCAAACTCCCAAGAAATTATTTTACAGATCTAGAAAAAATAGTAGCAAAGTTCATTTGGAAGAACAAAAGGTCAAGAATTTCAAGGGAATTAATGAAAAAAAAGGCAGATGAATGTGGCCTTGCTGTATCAGATCTAAAACTATATTATAAAGCAGCGGTCATCAAAACCATTTGGTACTTGCTAAGAAATACAGCAGTCGATCAGTGGCATAGGATAGGATATGAGGACAATCTAGGCAGTAACTTTAACAATTTAGTGTTTAATAAACCCAAAGACCCCAGCTTTTGGGATAAGTACTCACTATTCAGCAAAAACTGCTGGGCAAATTGGAAACTAGTGTGGAAGAAATTGGGGCTTGACCCACATCTAACACCACATACCAAGATAAGATCTAAATGGGTCCATGATCTAGATATAAAGAGTGATATTATAAGCAAATTAGAGGAACATAGTATTGTTTACCTCTCAGACCTGTGGAGATGGAATAAATTTATGTCCAAAGAATATCTGGAACTCCTAATTGAACACCACATAGATAATTTTGATTATATTAAGTTAAAAAGTTTCTGTACAAATAAAACTAATGCAGACAAGATTAGGAGGGAAGCATCAAATTGGGAAATCATCCTTACATTTAATGGTTCTGATAAAGGCCTCATTTCTAAGATATATAGATAATTGTCTCATATATATAAGAATTCAAGCCACTTTTCAATAGATAAGTGGTCAAAGGATATGAACAGACAATTTTCAGATGATGAAATTAAAACCATCTCTAGTCATATGAAAAGTTGCTCCAAATCACTATTGATCAGAGAAATGCAAATTAAGACAACTCTGAGGTATCACTACACACCTGTCAAATTGGCTAAAATGACAGGAAAAGATAATGATGAATGTTGGAGGGGATGTGGGAAAGCTGGGACTCTAATACATTGTTGGTGGAACTGTGAATGGATCCAACCATTCTGGAGAGCAATTTGGAACTATGCTCGAAAAGTTATCAAATTGTGCATACCCTTTGACTCAGCAGTGTTTCTATTGGCCCTATATCCCAAAGAGATCTTAGAAGAGGGAAAGGGACCCACATGTACAAGAATTTTTGTGGCAGCCCTTTTTGTAGTGGCTAGAAACTGGAAACTGAAGGGATGCCCATCAATTGGAGAGTGGCTAAATAAATTATGGTATATGAATGTTATGGAATATTATTGCTCTGTAAGAAACGACCATCAGGACGATTTCAGAGAGGCCTGGAGAGACTTGCATGAACTGATGCTGAGTGAAATGAGCAGAACCAGGAGATCATTATACACAGCAACAACAATATTACATGATGATCAATTCTGATGGACATGGCTCTCTGCAACAAAGAATTGTCTCCAACAAGTTCCAATTGTTCACTGAAGAAGACCATATACCCCCAGAGAGAGGGATATGAAATGTTTACCACAACATAACATTTTTATGCTCTCTATTGATGTTTGCTTGCATTGTGTTTCCTTTCTCTGATTTTTTCTTCTTGTAGATAGGATTTTTCTTGTACAACTTGTCAAGCATTTCAACATAATTAACATGGAGTGGACTTCCTGCCATCTAGGGGAGAGTAGGGGACTGGGGATAAAATTTGTAATGGAAAGCTTTGTAAAGATCAATGCTGAGGAACTACCCATACATATTTATACAAATAAAATAATGAATATTATACACAATAACAAGATATATGATAATCAACTGTAATAGACTTGGCTCTTCTCAACAATATAGTGATTCAAGGCAATTCCAAAAGACTTGGCATGGAAAATGCCATCCACATCCAGTGAAAGAAATATGGAGACTGAATATGGATCGAAGCAATTTTTTTTCATTTTTTCATTCCTTCCTTTCTCTTGATTTTTTTCCCTTTTGAGCTGATTTTTTTAGAACAACATGACAAATATGGAAATATGTTTAAAAGAATTGCACATATTTAACCTATATTAGATTACTTGTTGTCTTGGGGAAGGGGGAGGTGAGGGAAGGAGGGAGGGACACAAAGTTTTACAAGACAATATTGAAAACTATCTTTGCATATATTTAGAAAATAAAATACTATTGAAATATTTTTAATGAAATGAAATAACCAGCAGGAGGATTTCAGGAAAACCTGGAAAAACCTATATGAATTGATACAGAGTGAAATTAGCAGAACCAGAAGAACATGGTATGCCATAATAGTAATAATGTGTGATGAACAGCTATGAATGACATTCTCAGCAATACAATGATCCAAAAAAATCCTAAAGCATTCATGATAAAAAATGCTATCCACACCCAGAAAAAGAACTGATGGCATCTAAATACAGATTAAAGAATACTATTTTTCACTTTCCTTCTTTCTTTTTTATCTTGAGTTTTTTCCCACAAAATTTCTAACATGGAAATATTTTGTATGATTAAACATGTATAACCTATATAAAATTGTTTACTATTTCAGGAAGGAGAGAGAAGAGAAAGGGAGAAATAGAACTGGAACTCAAAATTTTAAAAAGAATGTTAAAAATTGTTTTTATACATAGTTTAGGGGAAAATAAAATATTATGTTTAAAACATAAAATAAAATCTTGCCAAAAAGCTATAGGAATTCATACAATAAATCATTCATTTCTATACTATATTCATGCCAAGAATATAAGGATGTTCAACATTAGTTACAACACAATCATGTTAAAAACAAAAATATATAAAACTACATGTTTACCTTAATAGATAAAGAAAATACTGTTAGCAAAGCATAACACGTATTTGTACTAAAAAATCCTACAAAATATAGACATAAAAAGATCTCTTTAGATCCCTTTTTAGATATCAGAAAAGTATTTAAAACAAAAACAAGCATCATATGCAATAAACAACCAAATCCTTCCCAATAAAGGAGTAAATTAATCATTTTTATTATTTTATTTATAGAAATGATAGTTGTAGTAATAAGGGAAAGAAACCAAAGATATAAAGATAGGCAAAAAAAGAGATAAAAATATCCTATTTTCTAGCTAACATGATGATTTATTTGGAAACTCTTAGGGAATCAGCAAAAATAATTACTTAAATAACAGTAGCTTCAGCAAATTTGTGAGTTATTAAATAACTCACAAAATAAATAGCATTTCCATACAATAATACTCAAGCGGCAGTAATATAAAGGGATTTCCAATTCAAAATGACCACAAAATTCATAAAATATTTAGAGATCAAGCTCCCAAAGCCCACAAAATACTTGTATAGAGTTATCAATTACAAAGTACTCCTCAGAGAAATGAAGAATAATTTCAGTAGCAGAAAAATATTCAGTGTTCACAGGTGGATTATACCAATATTTAAAAAATGACAATACTACCAAACACACTATATCAAATGACAATACTGCAGTATTACTGTACATCTCAAACTACAAAAGTAAATACTTTATAAAATTCATTCCACTAGGAGGAATAAAAAAATTCTAGAATATCAATAGAAATAATGAAAAAATGTAGTAATAAATAGAAAATATTTAATTGAAGACCTCAAACTATATTATAAAGTAATTACAATCAAAACCATTTGGCAATATAAAGAAGCAGATCAATAGAACAGACTACACAAGAGAGAATCAGAAATGATAGAACTCAAATTCAAAAGTGCAAAAACCCAAAAATATAAATTACTTGTGAAAGAACATACTATTTGATTAAAGACTATAGAGAAAATTGAAAAGCAGTCTGGCAGATTTACACCAACTTCCTACACCACACTGGAAGTAAAATTCAAAGTTTTTGCATAATATTAATATTAAAGTTAATGCCATAAAAATGTGGAAGACAAACAGATTAAATACCTTTTGCAACTATGAGAAAACATAATATTAATAAAATAAGAGATAACTAGAATGAAAATGTTAATTTTATGAAACTATAAAGAATATACATCAGCAAAATTAATGCATTTGGATTAAGAAAGGAGACAGTCAAATAGCAAAAATATTTTTATAAAATTTCTCAGATAATTATTTAGTATTCAATACAATTAGACAAACAACATATATGATATACACTTTTGTATTAGTGACCAAAAGCCATTCATTACCCAATAAGTGGTCAAAGATATCAAACAAGTCTCAAAAGATAAATTGTAACCACATAAAAGAATGCTCCAAATAATTCATAATAAGGGAAATGCACTTTAAAATGACACTAATATTTTATATCAAGCCCAGCAAATTGGCATTAATGAAAAAAAGAAGGAAATAGTCAATACAAAAGGGGTTGTTGGAAAATAGTCACAACAATAGTATATTATTGGTAGGGCTGTTGATAAATAAAACCATTATAAAAACTAATTTGGAACTTTTTAAATAAAAAGTAAGTGAAATGTTCATATCTTTTGATCCAGAGATTCTACTACTAAACATATAACCCAAGGAGGTCATTGAAAAGATTACACCAAGTGATACACTAAAATATTTTAAGATTTATTTTTCTGTAAGCAATTTAAAGACAAAGTAGATTCTCATTAATTTATGAATAAATAAATTGTGATATATGAACATCATGAAATATTACTTTTCTATAAAAATATTAATATGATGATACAGAGAAACATGGACTTCACTCTGCATAAAATCAATTAAGCAGAGTAAAGAAAGCAATATACATGACTACTACAACAATGGAAATGGAAATAGTCATCACAAAACAACTGAAAAATTAATGTTGCAGATTTACAAAGAATAATTAAATCCTCAAAGATAAAGAAAAACACCTTAACTCCTTTTTCAGCCCTACTCTTTTGGCAAGGTGAGATCTATTGATGTGGAGGTTTTTTTTTTTCCTTTCTTATTTCTTTCCTTCCTTCCTTCTTTTTTTCCTTCCTTCTTTCCTTCCTTTCTTTTTTTAATGAAGCAGTTAAGTGATTTGCGTGCTAAAAATCTGAGGCTCCATTTGAACTCAGATCCTCCTGACTCCAGGGCCAATGCTCTATTCCCTGTACCATCTAACTGTCCCAGCAAGTTTCACATGTATTTTCAGGTTTTTTCAATTTATCAGATGGTTTTGATGGGTTTTCTCTTCATTCTCTTTTTATTATTTTATTTTAAAAATCCTTTGCTGTAGAGTTTGATTCTCAGAAAGAAGGGGAAATACAGGAGAAACTTAGGCTATGTGTCAGATAAAATGACAGGAAAAGATAATGATGAATGTTGGAGGGGATGTGGGAAGACTGAAACACTGATGCATTGTTGGTGGAGCTGTGAACGGATCCAGCCATTCTGGAGAGCAATTTGGAACTATGCTCAAAAAGTTATCAAACTGTGCATACCATTTGACCCAGCAGTGTTTCTATTGGGCTTATATCCCAAAGAAATCATAAAAGAAGGAAAGGGCCCCACATGTGCAAGAATGTTTGTGGCAGCTCTTTTTGTGGTGACTAGAAACTGGAAAGTGAGTAGATACCCATCAATTGGAGAGTGGCTGAATAAATTATGGTATATGAATGTTATGGAATATTATTGCTCTGTAAGAAATGACCAGCAGGACGATTTCAGAGAGGCCTGGAGAGACTTGCATGAACTGATACTGAGTGAGATGAGCAGAATCAGGAGATTGTTGTACACGGCAACAATAGTACTATATGAAGATCAGTTCTAATGGACATGACTCTCTTCAACAATGAAATGCTTCAAACCAATTACAATTGTTCAGTGAAGAAGGCCATATACACTCAGAGTGAGGGATGTGAAATGTGGACCACAACATAACATTTTCATGCTCTCTATTGATGTTTGCTTGCATTGTATTTCCTTTATCGGATTATTCTCTCTTATAGATACGATTTCTCCTGAACAAAAAAATGATGTGTGGCAATAACTATACATATATTCGACTTAAGTATTCTAACATAATTATCATGTAGTGGATATCCTGCTATCTAGGGGAGGGGTGGGGAGTAGGGGGGAAAAATTTGTAACAGAAAGCTTTGTAAGGGTTAATGTTTAGTAATTACCCATACAAATGTTTTGCAAATAAAAAGTATTAATTAAAAAAAAGAAACAGGCTATGGAAAAACAGAGTATCAATAAAATTTTTATTTTAAAAAATATGGACTAGTCTAATGCAAGTAAATTCAGCAAACATTTATTAAGTGCCTACTATATGCCAGGCATTATGCTAAGTGCTAGAATACAAATAAGAGAAAAAAAGACTTCCTTCCCTTATGGAAGTTACATTCTAAATGTGAAGGCAATATTAAAAAAAACAGCTAAACATGGAGAAAGAAGCATGAGCTGGTATCCAGCATGAAGGCATGGTATTCTTGGAATTGAAGATAAACAGATGCGCCTGTGGAAAATTGAGAGTTACCTGGAAAGTCTTCAGTCTTCTGTACAGAAGAGTTTGGGGAGGAGTTTACTGTTCTACCTTTCAGATATCTAACTCTGAACCTTCCCAATATGTCTTGGGGTTTACTGTCTATATTTCTTTCTTAAGGACCATGCCTTAACCCAAAACCACTCTGATTCTCATTGACTGGCCACCAATAAGTCCCTGGCCTATTTGGTCATTGCTTGGTCATTGAGTCCTGACTGACTCAGATGGATTATCAGGAGCAATCATTTCTGCTTTGGCCAGAAACCCTGAAGGTCTTCCCCTCCCAAATTTATTTATTTATTTATTTAGATTTTATTTTTAACCTAGGTCAAAGAGGAGATTCTTTGCCTCAATTACTACCTAGCCTTTGTTGCTGAATGGGTGCAACCTTACTCAAACTGAGACTTGTTGAAGACCTTAGCTTAAAAAGACCAAGGTCTCCCACTGCATGCAGGGCCATCTCCAGTCATCCTGATCCATATCTGGCCACTGGACCCAGGGGAGGGGAAAGTGAAGCAGGTGACCTTGCCCAGCCTCCTTCACTTAAATCCAATTCATTGCATGTCAATGGCATCCCCTCCCTGATATCAAGGTCTTCTCCAAGGACAAAGGACAAGCAACAACATAGGAGAGAGGTAACTAAGGGAGTTGAGAAGGTATTGAATATCAAACAATGAAGTCAATCTGTATGGCAATAAGATTTCAGGTGTCAGCTTCTAGGGGAGGTAGAATATAAGTTATCAACAAACATACTTATAAAATACCCAAATCATTAGAAGAAATATGTATTAAAACAAGTCTGAGGTTCTACTTCACACCTATCAAATTGCATATACATATATGTGCAATTTACAGAAAGACAAGCTCCATTGGTGGAATTGTGAATTGGTATAATCATTCTATAATTTGGAACTTTATTCAAAATATCACTCAAGAAAAGGAAGAGCAAGAAGAAAAAAGAAAAGAATCCATCAACAAGCATTTATTAAGTATGCACAATGTGCCATGCTCTTTGCTAGGTGTTGAACATACAAAGAAAAAAATTAAACAGGTAGAGCTGGTGCTTAAACTAGGGATTTTAAGAAGTAGAATTAACAGAATATATTCCAGATATGGGAAACAGTAAATCCAAAGGCAAAGCCATAGTCTTTTCAAAGGAATAATAATAAGACAAGATTTTCTGGACTATAGTGTGTAAAGAAGAATAATGCATAACAAAGTAAAAAGGCCAGGTTGAAGTCACATTGTAGAGAGTGTTTACTTTCAAATAGAAGAGTTTATATTTGCTCTCAGGGGAACACCAGGGTTTTGTGAGCAGAGATATGACATGGTAAGACCTTTACTGTAAAAAAATCATTTTGGAGGATATGTGAAAGATAAACAGGAAAAAGAGGATTGTTAATAAGGAAACTATTGCAAAGTCCATACTTAACTTGTAGTAATTAAACAAACAAAGGGAAGAATAAATGTGAGAAATGTGAACCCTAAGGTTTAGAAAACACTTTCCTCACAATACCTCTGGGCATCTAATAACATCTACATTTTGCTAGAAGAAATAAGCTCAGAATTTGTGGTTTCCCCAGGTTCACATAGTCGTAAATGTCAGAGACAAGGTTTTAACTTAGGTTTTCCTATATTCTGTCTAATGTTAATGAAATTAACATTAAATTAAAAAAACAAAAACATAAGAGCTCAGAAGAAAATTCAAGGAGACATAGATGGGGCAGCTAGGTGGTTAAGTGGATAGAGTACCAGCCCTGAAGTCAGAAAGACCTGAGTTCAAATCCGACCTCAAACACTGAACACTTCCTAGCTGTGTGATCCTGAGCAAGTCACTTGACCCCCATTGCCTCAGCAAAAAAAAGAGAGAGATAGAGACATAGATAAGACTTGCACTGTTGATATTGCCATGTGTTTCATATATGCATATATGTGTATATATACATGTATAATAAAACTTTTTAAAAAATAAAACTACATAACATTTTTCTCTTTTTATATTCTTTGTATGTGAAAATGTTTATATTTGTTGTTTGTTAATAATAAAAATAAAAATGTTTTTAAGAGGGATTATTGATAACTTTGGCAAAAACAGTTTCAGTCTAAAGCCAGATTACAAGGAATTCATAAGCAATTAGAAAGTGAAATCATGGAGACAATAAATGTAGATAACACTTTCTTGGGATTTGGTTGTAAAATAAGAAAAAAAGATATAGGCAATAAATTTATTAAGTGGAAATTTTTTCAAGAATGGGGAAGAACTGTAATTGTAGGAACGAGCATATCTGGAGATGGTAGGGATCTGTATCTAGGGAATAGAGAGAAATGAAAGATAAAAAACGGAATATTTAATAGGTCACTGGGAAAACAAGAAGGAATTGAACTAAGGCCACAAGTAAAAAGGCTAGCTTTGGGAAAGAAAAAACTCATATTTTCCTCTTAGAACTAGAACAAAAGAGGAGAAAACATGGATGATAAAGACAAATTTTAAGGTATAAAGTTGAGGAAAATGAATAATTCAGGATAGATGCTCTTTACTTTCTCAGTAAAAAAGACAATATCCTCTGCTGAGAGGGACAAAGAAGGTAAAAGGAGAGAGGAAGTTTGGAATAGCTACTGTGGAGAATGACTCAGCCAGGAAAGAATAGAAGAATTGCCTACAGGAATAGAAGTCATGAACCATTAGAGTAAATAGCATAAATTTATGGTGAACTTAAGCTTTCTCAAAAAGTATTCATCATTATGTGAGCAGTGATTGATAAATTGGAAAGTAATTCTAGCCTAATATTAAGGAATGGCAGTTCTTATATCCTATATTCTTCAGGAGGCCTTTCCTGGTCCCATCAACTATTAGCAACTTTCCTTTTTTTCTTCCATCCACTATACTATCTACATGGTGTCTCTCCCATTACAGTAGGAAGTCTTAAGGGTATGAGAAGTTTATACCTATCTTTGTATCTCTGTTAGCACACTAGTCAATGATTAATGCTTATTGTCTGACACAGATAACAAAAACAACAGCAATAACAATAATAGTATTTATAACACACTTTCAGGTCTACAAGGGATTACATACATGTGTGTTTGTATAGATATGGGTATAATGTATGTATGTGTGCATATACATAGAAATATATAAACATGTATAATTTGAATCTTACAATGATAACCCTATGAAATAGATTCCATTATTATCAACATTTTACAGATGAGCAAACTGAATGATTCAGTGATTTGCCAAGTCACATGACTAATAAGTGTCTGAAGCAGGATTAAACTATGCTACCTAGCTGCCATCTAGTAAGTCTTCCCCCATTAGAATGGGCACTTCTTCAGGCCCAGGATTGTTTTTCCCCTTTCTTCTATTATATCCTTAACACTTAGTGCTATGTCTGGAACATAGAAATTTAATAAATGTTTGTTAAATTGAATCAGGGCTACTTAAGCATGTACTTCATTCAGATTTATACTCCATGACCCAACTCTGTTTTTGCTCACTCTACCAGTAAATTAAGATGTTAGAGAGCCTACAAAATGCTTCACAAAAGCAGACTGACTCCAATCCTAAAACAGCTTTTGTTAATTGATCCACATATGCACACATGGCAGGGGAATGACCAAATCTATTTAAATTGATTTGTATAATGCCATGTACAAATGCATTTAAAATAATTCCAAGGGAAATATGCTGACATTAGAACAGTCAATCATGCTTGTTTTGGATCTGATTATCTCATGTACCCACTTATCTGGAGCCTGCATCTACATGGACCATTTATCTGTATATCAGATGGGAGCACTTCTGACAACCTTAAGGATAATTATCTCTCCTGGCTTCTGCCCCAACCAGTGAAGGGCTTAATTATAATCAAAAGAAAAAAAAGAGGGACTTCTGGCATATTAGAGTGCCAACTCCTGGGAAGGGGTGGGGGAGATTAACCTTTTACCAACAGCAAATAGCTATTCATTTAAAGGTAAACCCCTGCGTTCTATAAAACTATGCAAACTACCATTAAAGTTACTTTCATGAAGAAATGTTATCATTGCTGTTGTACTTTTTTCAGTCATATTCCATGGAGATAGCAAATGGAAGACAAGAATACCCCTGACTGACTGCCATGTAATCACAGCAATATGGATCAATTGGGTCTCAAGCCTTAAATCAGATTGGATTTACCTAAGAGCCTCTTTCAACAATAATCTCTGGCAAACATTTCTTAATTTGTCTCTGTCTCAAGTCTCTCTCTTTTCTAATTTATCCTCTACTAGCTGTCTAAGGGATTTTCTTAAAGTCCTCTTTCTAGCATTTAAAGCCTTTTACGATTTAGCCACAGTGTGCATTTTTGTGTTACTACTTCTGATTGTCTCCATGCTGCCATCAAACAGAACTGCTTATACTACAAACACTCCAAATCTGATATTCTTGTCTTTGTTGATTGTCACCCACACCTCCAAGAAACTGTAAGGTAAACTAGCAGTCACTCCCTGGTAAAACCATCTCAGCAGACGGGTTAAACCAGGTTTAGGATAACCAACAGGTCTCAAACTTGTTGATGAAGTAGGGGGATACCTACCCCAAACATGTGAAGACTTCCTTCCTGTGGAGTGAGCAAATGAAAACAAATTATTCCAACAACCATGAAGCAGCTGAAGTACACACTGTGAAACACTTAGAGCTTGGAAGACATCAAAGATGTCAAGTTCATCCACTGTATTTGAGACCAATGTCACTCATCTTGACCTTTGTTTTGATACTAAACTTCAATAACTCTGGAAGAGAGAGTAAAACTGACAATTTTGTGCAACTCTATGCCACTTAAATCTAATTTGTGGACAAGTCGAGACATCACCTAGTCATGTCAATGGTCCTCCTTGAAAATGAAGGTTGAACAACACCCATACCTGGAGTGCACTCACTCCTATCTCTGCTCTTTTCCTTCAAAACTCACGTCAAGTGGTACCTTCACTTGAAACCTTCCCTAATTCCCCTAACTGATAATTAGTCCTCACCCCCACCAATACCACTATATAATTTCTAATTTATATATCCATATATATATGTATATATATATGGATAGATAATTGGTTAATAGATGTAAGACATATAGAACTCAACTCTAGTTGAGCAAACAGGATGATGATATGAACCTCATCTGTTCCCATGTGATTTTGATATATATCTCTACATTTATATATCTATCCATCTATTATATATATATATATATCCTATATATATTATGTAAGGATAAGTACATACATTACTTACATAAAATAGAGAGAGAAGATCAATGAATTGGTCTTACAATTAAAAAAGCTAGAAAAAGAGCAAATTAAAAACCCTCAATTAAATACCAAATTGGAAATTCTGAAAATAAAAGGGGAGATTAATAAAATTGAAAATAAGAAAACTATTGAATTAATAAATAAAACTAAGAGTTGGTTTTATGAAAAAACCAACAAAATAGATAAGCCTTTAGGTAATTTGATAAGAAAAAGGAAAGAGGAAAATCAAATTGTTAGTCTCAAAAATGATAAGGGAGAACTTTCCTCCGATGAAGAGGAAATTAGAGTAATAATTAAGTTACTTTGCCCAACTTTATGCCAACAAATTTGATAATCTAAATGAAATGGAAGAATATCTACAAAAATATAGATTGCCCAGGTTAACAGAAGATGAAATAAATTATTTAAATAGCCCCATTTTAGAAAAAGAAATAAAACAAGCTATTAATCAACTCGCTAAGAAAAAAATCTCCAGGGCCAGATGGATTTACATGTGAATTCTACCAAACATTCAAAGAACAATTAATTCCAATACTATACAAACTATTTGAGAAAATAGGGACAGAAGGTATACTACTAAATTCTTTCTATGAGACCGATATGGTGCTGATAGCTAAACGAGGTAAGGTGAAAACAGAGAAAGAAAATTATAGACCAATTTCCCTAATGAATATTGATGCAAAAATTTTAAATAAGATATTAGCAATGAGATTACAGAAAGTCATCCCCAGGATAATACACCATGACCAAGTAGGATTTATAGCAGGAATGCAGGGCTGGTTCAATATTAGGAAAACTATCAGCATAATCAATTATATTAATAACCAAACTAACAAAAATCATATGATTATCTCAATAGATGCAGAAAAAGCATTTGATAAAATCCAACACCCATTCCTCTTAAAAACACTAGAGAGTATAGGACTAAATGGGCCTTTCCTTAAAATGATTAGTAGTATCTACTTAAAACCATCAGCAAGCATCATATGTAATGGAGACAAACTAGAACCATTCCCAATAAGATCAGGAGTGAAACAAGGCTGCCCATTGTCACCATTACTATTTAATATTGTATTAGAAATGTTAGCTTTGGCAGTAAGAGAAGAAAAAGAGATTAAAGAAATTAGAGTAGGTAATGAGGAAACCAAATTATCACTCTTTGCAGATGACATGATGGTATACTTAGAGAACCCTAGAGACTCAACTAAAAAAGTTACTAGAAACAATTCACAATTTTAGCAAAGTTGCAGGATACAAAATAAATCCACATAAATAAGCAGCATTTTATATATTAACAAAATAAATCCACATAAATCAGTAGCATTTTTATATATTAACAACAAAAGTTCAACAGCAAGAGATACAAAAAGAAATTCCATTCAAAATAACTGTTGATAGTATAAAATATTTGGGTATCTATCTGCCAAGGAAAAGTCAGGAATATGCACTAAACTACAAAACACTTTTCACACAAATAAAGTCAGACCTAGTCAATTGGAAAAATATCAAGTGCTCATGGGTAGGCCACGCAAATATAATAAAAATGACAATACTACCCAAACTAACTTACTTATTTAGTGCCATACCAATCAAACTCCCAAGAAATTATTTTACAAATCTAGAAAAAATAGTAGCAAAGTTCATTTGGAAGAGCAAAAGGTCAAGAATTTCAAGGGAATTAATGAAAAAAGGGCAATGAAGGTGGCCTTGCTGTACCAGATCTAAAACTATATAATAAAGCAGCAGTCATCAAAACCATTTGGTACTGGCTAAGAAATAGAGTAGTCGATCAGTGGCATAGGATAGGATCACAGGACAAACCAGGCAATAACTATAGCAATGTAGTGTTTGATAAACCCAAAGACCCCAGTTTCTGAGATAAGTACTCACTATTTGACAAAAACTGCTGGGAAAATTGGAAACTAGTGTGGAAGAAATTAGGGCTTGACCCACACCTAACACCACATACCAAGATAAGATCTAAATGAGTTCATGATTTGGATATAAAGAATGATATTATAAGCAAATTAGAGGAACATAGTATAGTTTACCTCTCACACCTGCGGAAATACAATAAATTTATGTCCAAAGAAGAACTGGAACTCTTAATTGAATACAAGATAGATAATTTTGACTATATTAAGTTAAAAAGTTTTTGTACAAACAAAACTAATGCAGACAAGATTAGGAGGTAAGCAATAAATTGGGAAATCATCTTTACATTTGAGGGTTCTGATAAAGGCCTCATTTCTAAAATATATAGAGAATTTTCTCATATTTATAAGAATTCGAGCCACCCTTCAATAGATAAGTGGTCAAAGGATATGAACAGAAAATTTTCAGATGATGAAATTAAAACCATCTCTAGTCATATGAAAAGTTGCTCCAAATCACTATTGATAAGAGAAATGCAAATTAAGACAACTCTGAGGTTCCACTACACACCTGTCAGATTGGCTAAAATGACAGGAAATGATAATGACGAATGTTGGATGGGATGTGGGAAAACTGGGACACTGATACATTGTTGGTGGAACTGTGAATGGATCCAGCCATTCTGGAGAGCAACTTGGAACTATACTCAAAAAGTTATCAAACTGTGCATACCCTTTGACCCAGCAGTGTTTCTATTGGGCTCATATTCCAAAGAGATCTTAAAGGAAAGAAAGGGCCCCACATGTGCATGAATGTTTGTGGCAGCCCTTTTTGTAGTGGCTAGAAACTGGAAACTGAAGGGATGCCCATCAATTGGAGAATGGCTGAATAAATTATGGCATATGAATATTATGGAATATTATTGTTCTGTAAGAAACAACCAGCAGGACGATTTCAGAGAGGCCTGGAGAGACTTGCATGAACTGATGCTGAGTGAAATGAGCAGAACCAGGAGATCATTATACACGGCAACAACAATACTATATGATGATCAATTCTGATGGGCATGGGTGTCTTTAACAATGAAATGTTTCAAACCAGTTCCAATTGTTCAGTGAAGAAAGCCATATACACCTAGAGAGAGGGATGTGAAATGTGGACCACAACATAACATTTTCATGCTCTCTCTTGATGTTTGCTTGCATTGTGTTTCCTTTCTTTGATTTTTTTTCTTGTAGATATGATTTTTCTTACACAACAATGATAAGTGTGGAAATATGTATACATATATTTGACTTGTCAAGTATTTTAACATAATTAACATGTAGTGGATATCCTGCCATCTAGGGGAGGGGTGGGAAGTAGGGAAAATTTTGTAACAGAAAGCTTTGTAAGAGTCAATGTTGAAGAATTACCCATACATATATTTTGCAAATAAAAAGCTTTAATAAAGAAAAAAGGATAAGTACATATTTGTGTGGTATATATATACATATATATAAAGACATATATTGTATTGGGAAAGGGTAAGAGGAAGAGGGAAGGGAGGGAGGAATGGATGGAGAGAGAGAGAGAGAAGAGGAATAAGTATTTATTAGCACATAGCACCTACTATGTACCTGACACTGTACTAAGCATGTTTACAAATGTTATCTCATTTCTCATGTGCATGTATATGTATATATACATGAAAATAAAAGCTTTTTGTAATATAATAAAAAATATTGAGGTGTAAGTGCATCTTCATTAAATGCACTGAAAACATCTTCGAGCCAACTCCAGCAGCAGACAGGATGATAGAGATGACATGTACCTCATTCTGTTCCCTTATGATTTTGTTTCCTCGCTAGATCTCAGTATTATGAAAGCAGTTTGTTTTATATAATTAAGAGATGACTGATAATGCAATATGTAACAAGTTGTTCTTTTAAAAAGACATATACATATTCCTATGCTTATTTATATTCATATTGCATTTTACACATATAGAGAAAATTAAGGAATAATATTACGGAGTAGATAAAAAGCTAACTTTGGTGTCAAGAAGACTTCCCCTAATGTACTAAGTATGTTACTATGGGTATATGTCCCACTTCAGATGCTTGCTATCTGCAAGAGCTTGGACAAGTCATTTAATTCATTTACCAAGTGAGGGAAATGGCCAGAAATAGTCTCTAAAGTCTGTTCTGGCTCTAGATCTGTGGTCCCATGAATATATGCAGATTGATTTGTATATGGTACTCAGTGCCCCAGGTAACTTTCTAAGAATAGAATTTAAGGATAAACTGTCTGTGTCAGTAGAGGGCATTAGTTATAACTAAAGTTCCCTATGTCAATGGAATTACAGGTTCAAATCAAATCAGTTAGATTAATTTATTAGAAGATAGTAAAAAATTAGAATGAGTTATATAAATAATTAGATACATGAAAATTAGTTCATAAACTAGTTTGAGAGACTTTAACTTTCTAAAAGTTAACTAATAACTAATTGGATGATTTAAAGTTTAAGAGATGTAGACAGGGATAGAGAGAGGGAGGAGATGGGTAGAGCATTTGTTAAGTATTTAGTATATTCCAGTTATTGTATTAAACAGTGAGCATACAAATAAAAGCAAACAAGATATTTCCTGCTCTCAAAGATTCTGATAGGGATGACAGTATTTAAAAGGGAGCTAGAAAGCAGGAAGATGTGAGGGAGGGCTGAGAAAAGAGTATCTCTCTTCAGCTTGTGAAGAAGTTAAGAAGTCTACAGAGAGAGCAAAACAAATAATGAAGTGATCATGGCTGGGGGCTCTTATAAAATGGTAGTCTGGGGTATCAAAGATTTCTTTGATTTCAATTAACTAGCTTGTTCATTATTCCCATATTTGGATCAAAAATCCAAGCCCTCTGGATTAAGACATCATTTTCACATCACTGAGAAAGCCCTAACAATTTCACCACCCAACTAGTCAGGAGACTTATTCATACTTAACCATCCTCACAAGGAAGTTCTATGTCTTTTAAGTTTTTAAGTAGTCAATTTCCATATCTGGTCAACTGCATTTCTAAACATTCAAAAATATTTTTTATCAAGAAATCATGAACCTTTGAACTAGGTCTAAATCAAATGCCAGTGAGTTTATAAGGAGCACAGGCATAGAAGAATGATGGCAGGAAAAGACTTAATCTCTGTCTCAGGAAGAAATGATTTATTAATTTTTGCAAGGCTAAAAAAAATTCAGATTCCAGTACAGCATAAGGAGAGATTGCATGCCAGAAGGTAACATCTGCCCATTCAACTAAAAGTTTGAAACCATTCACTCAATCACATATTAGATAGAACTTTCAAATAAATTCAGTATTTTATTTCTACCTCTAGTCCCTCGATACTAAAATTACATGACATATGATTCTGCTCCTTAGTGTTAGAGAGAGAAAGAACTTTCTCGAGATTTATAGCCATAGTTGACACTGGAATTGGTGCCAGAAACACTGCCGAAGCTGGTGCATGGCAGGTAGCTCCTCCATGAATGAGCTTTTGTGAGGCCAGATGTCAGTAACAGCAGTGGCAAATGAGAAAATCCTCAATTAAAGGACATCCACAGTCCGGTCCTATGACACAGAAAAAACTACATCTCTTGCCAGTCAGAAAAAATAAAAGTCTCCCCCATATAAAATAGCAATAACTGGCCCCAATGACAGAGAAATATATGCCTTAACATTAGGTCAAAAGCAATAGAACAGGAATGAGGGATAATTCAATAGAAGGGGAGACAACCCACAAGAACATCTGGCACATGTGGGACTCATGCTTTAAATAACCAAGGGAGAACCAATGGAAAGTAACAGCTGGCAAGAGCAACAAAGAATTTCAAGAAAACAACATCTGGCAAAAGCAGCAGGGAACCACAGAGGAGAGAAATGTACATAAATTTTGGGGAGAGGGCTTCTGCTTATTGGGGAATTTCTTTTTATTTCCCCTAGGCTTTGGTTGGGTTTTCGTCTGCCTCTCAATAAAATGTTCTTTAATACAGTGAACTATGCATTTTATACATTACAAGGAAGGAGAAATGTTGCCATAAAACCTTGTCCAAAAATCTCCAGGTAAAGATAATGTACCAGAAGAGTAAGGAGTCCCCCAAAATGAATTTAGGCTCTTCATATCATCAAAGTCCAACACAAGTTTTACAAAGCTTGGTCTGGAATCCTGACTCATATTTACTCTTTGTGTCAGTCAATAAACATTTATTAAACACTTACTGCATACTAAGAACTTTGGTAACTGCTAAGGATACCAAGAAAGAAAAAAATTAAGAGTTCTTGCCTTCAAGGATTCTAAAGTCTCATGAAGGGGCATCATATAAATAACTAGGTACATACAGTACATTTACAAATTTGGTGTAAGATGATCATAGAGAGGAAGACACCAGAACTGAATGGAATAAGGTCTGTTGCCCAACGTGGAACTTAAGCTAAGTCTTGAAGAAACTAGATGACAGAGATGAAGGAATAGAAGATTTCAAGCATGAGGATTATCTAAGAACAGCATGGTGAATGGAATGTCTTGTTCAAGAAATTGAAAGTAGGCCAGGGTAACTCAATCTGAGAATTCATGGAGGAGAATAAAGTATACTACAATTAACAATATGGGAAGAGAATTGGTTGGGAAGGGAATTAAATGCAAAACAGGAGTTTATATCACTTTAGAAAAGTGATGGCTTGGAAAATGGACTGGTATGAGGACACATTTGATGGCTAAATTGTTTGACTTCTCTAAGCCTCAATTTCCTCATCTATAAAATAGGAATAATATTCATAGTACCTATTTCTGAAGGCTGTTCAGAAGCTCACATAAGATAATACATATGAATCTAAAAGTACTAATTAACTAATATTGTTATTTTTCCACATGTTAGATATCTTTCTTAAATATCACCACATGAAATATCCGTTTTTCCTCCCATCATTTAACCACTGTAATATCACTGAAGTGATGCAGAAGGTCACAAACTATTTAAAGGAAATCATAAGGCACCCTACATTGGGGGGCTGAGCCTAGACTTGAGAAGTCACAAGCTCACTTGCCAATGAGGTAAATGGAGGACTCAGTAACAGGGCAAGTATAGGCAGAAACTGTGGTTACTACATAGAGTGAGAGAATCTGAAAAAAAAGAGAGAAAGATCCATAAGTAAACCTTCTAGCCTAAACCTTTTCCTAAAGTCCATAAAAAATGACTACCAAAAACAAAAGTTGCTTTTTACTTAATGCAGTAAAGTTTTTTTCATATGTAGAAGATGTATATATATATATACACATACAAATATATACACATATACATGTACGTACATACATACATATACATATATGCATATACATATAGAAATTTTACAAAGCACTCAACTACATTATCTCAACAATGATCCTATGAATGAAGTCATACAAATATTAATCCTTTTTATGGATGAGAAAATAGAGGCTCAGAGAGGTTAAATGATTTGGCCATGATCACACAACTTTAAGTGGTAGCCAGTCTAGGAGAGAAAAAAAAAGAAAATAAATTCTCTGCTCTAGAACTCCATATAGGAAATATAATAACATCATTCCAGAATTGAAGGATGTGTTGACCACCACATACGGTCCTTTGAAGTGCTCACCTGAAACATATCTTCTTAATCAGAAAAGTTAAATGTCTAACTTCGTAATGAAAAGGAGTTAAGAAACTAATTCTAATGATATAAACACCTTTGTCATAGCAGTTATGTAGGCAGGGAAATGTATTCTTATTAGGCTAAATAAAGATGTGATTAAATTATTAGACCCACCAAGTTAATTAAAAATAGATTTCTATTATTTTCTGATTCTTTTTTAAACCCTGGAAGTTTAAAACACTTAAAACAGGTTTTTAAATTTTAAAAAATTAACTATTCACTAAAATCTATTAATTCAGGGAATTTTAATTATCTCTTTTGTAATAAAATATAACCAAATGGACTATACTTATTCTTCAAAAAAATAGAAATTAGATTTTTAAAGTCCTTTTCTCCTCAGGTAGCAACAGCTCAGGGCTACAGCTTAAAGGGAATATTTGTGCATGAAGAGCCATATTTTGAGTTACTTGGTCTTTCCCATCCAAGATTACAGCAGGTGTCTAGTTCCTCACTCTTAGTACAGCACATGATGATTTATCATCTTAGCTCCTTATGCATCTGAAGAGGAATGAAAAAATCAGCTGACACTGATTTCTCTGGAGAATCCAGGGCTAGTTATTTGAAAAGTTATTTGAAATCAAAGCAACTTATCTTATTTTAGATTTTTGCTTAGGATCACATGTGTAAAGCCAGAAGGAAACATGGGTCATCCAGTCCTATCTCTTTATTGTATAGATAAGGAAACAGAGTGACTTTTCAAAAGCTCACAGAAGAATGAAGTAGAAGACCTGGAATCAGAACCAAGTCTTCCAATCAACAAATCCAATGTTTTTTAACTATACCATATTGCTTAGAAATTAGCAAGGAAGTAGTACAATAGAATGGTAGAAACTCACCATTAGGATTCAGGAGACATGTTTTCTAATCCTAGAGAAGTCATTCACTGGTTCAGTAGGCAAAGCCCTGCTACTGAATGTTCAAAAAGAAAATTTACATGCATTTTTGGCTGAACTGACTTCCTCAAACCTCAATTTCTTCATGAAGTTAGCCCCACATACTTCATGGGATTACTTTAAAACTAAATGAGTTTGGAAAATATAAAACAGGGGTTGGAGCCAGGATGGTGGAGAAAAGACAGGGATTAGCCTGAATTCTCCCGATTTCCCCTCCAAACAATTTTAAAATAATGCTTCAAAACAAATTCTAAAATGGTTAAGATCCACAAAAGGAGATGTAACAATTGTCCAGCCCAAAATAACTTAGAACGTTAGTAGGAAAGGTGACTCACTCCAGGGTGAGAGTAGCATGCAGTCCAGCACAGGCAACCCAGAAAGACACTAGCAGGCCCTCTTTGGCAAACCAGCAGCAGGCTTTGGGGGCAACCAAACTGAAGGTAACAGAACTCTCAGCCCACAGATGGTAAGGAGGTTGGACAACTGGTCAGAAAGAGATTACAAGGGTCCTTATGTTGGCATTAGGTGCAGTACTCTGTTGCACTGCTTATCTGTTGTTACAGTCACATGATGTGGAGGAACAATAATCACACCAGAGATTGTGGCCACACGGGAAAAGGAAACCCACAAAGCAGAGATCAGGCCAGGAGAGCAATGACCACAATTATATGATCTTGGAAGAATAGAAAACTTACACATTCAGACTGGTTCTAAAAACAGTTGCACAAAAAAATCTGAAACTTGGGGCAGTACACTTTCTAAACCAGGAACAGAGTCCAACTTTAACATAAAATTGAAAGTCAAGAAATAAGCTGGAATAATGAGATAATGATAATAATAATAATAACCTGACCATAGAAAGTTACTATGGCAACAAGGAAGCTCAACAAATTCAGAAGACACCAAATTCAAAAGTACTACATACAAAGCCTTAAAGAAAAATGTTAATTTGTCTCAAGTCCAAAAAGAATTCCTAAAAGAGCTCAAAAAGTATTTGAAAAATCAAATAAAAGAGGTAGATGAAAAATTGGGGAGGAATGACTGATGCAAGAAAATTTTCAAAAAAGAGCCAATAACTTGGTAAAGAAGGCACAAAAAATAATGAAGAAAATAATATATTAAAAAAAACACAGAATAAGCCCAATAATAAAAGTGGCACACAAAAAAATCCACTGAATAAAAAAGTTCTTTTAAAAAACAGAATAGACAAAATGGAAAAAGAAATATAAAATTGGTTCAGCAGCAAGTGATACAAAAAGAAATTCCATTCAAAATAACTGTTGATAGTATAAAATATTTGGGAATCTATCTGCCAAGGAAAAGTCAGGAACTATACGAACTAAACTACAAAACACTTTCCACACAAATAAATTCAGACCTAGTTAATTGGAAAAACATCAAGTGCTCATGGGTATGCTGAGCAAATATAATAAAAATGACAATACTACCCAAACTAATCTACTTATTTAGTGTCATACCAATCAAACTCCCAAGAAATTATTTTACAGATCTAGAAAAAAATAGTAGCAAAGTTCATTTGGAAGAACAAAAGGTCAAGAATGTCAAGGGAATTAATGAAAAAAAAGGCAGATGAAGGTGGCCTTGCTGTACCAGATCTAAAACTATATTATAAAGCAACAGTCATCAAAACCATTTGGTACTGGATAAGAAATAGAGTAGTCGATCAGTGGCATAGGATAGGATCACAGGACAAACCAGGCAATAACTATAGCAATTTAGTGTTTGATAAACCCAAAGACCCCACTTTCTGGGATAAGTACTCACTATTTGACAAAAACTGCTGGGAAAATTGGAAACTAGTGTGGAAAAAATTAGGGCTTGACCCACACCTAACACCACATACCAAGATAAGATCTAAATGGGTTCATGATTTGGATATAAAGAGTGATATTGTAAGTAATTTAGAGGAGCATAATATAGTTTACCTCTCAGACCTGTAGAGAAGGAAGGAATTTGTGTCCAAAGAAGAACTGGAACTCTTAATTGAACACCAGATAGATAATTTTGACTATATTAAGTTAAAAAGTTTTTGTACAAACAAAACTAATGCAGGCAAGATTAGGAGGGAAGCAATAAATTGGGAAATCATCTTTACATTTGAGGGTTCTGATAAAGGCCTCATTTCTAAAATATATAGAGAATTGTCTCATATTTATAAGAATTCAAGCCATGCTCCAATCGATAAATGGTCAAAGGATATGAACAGAAAATTTTCAGATGATGAAATTAAAACTATTTCTAGTCATATGAAAAGGTGCTCCAAATCACTATTGATCAGAGAAATGCAAATTAAGACAACTCTGAGGTACCACTACACATCTGTCAGATTGGCTAAAATGACAGGAAATTATACTGACGAATGTTAGAGGGGATGTGGGAAAGCTGGGACACTGATACATTGTTGGTGGAACTGTGAATGGATCCAACCATTCTGGAGAGCAATTTGGAACTATGCTCAAAAAGTTATCAAACTGTGCATACCCTTTGACCCAGCAATGTTTCTATTGGGCTTATATCCCAAAGAAATCATAAAGGAAGGAAAGGGACCCACATGGGCAAGAATGTTTGTGGCAGCCCTTTTTGTAGTAGCTAGAGACTAGAAACTGAATGGATGCCCATCAATTGGAGAATGGCTGAACAAATTATGGTATATGAATGTTATGGAATATTATTGTTCTGTGAGAAACAACCAGCAAGATGATTTCAGACAGGCCTGGAGAGACACGAACTGATGCTGAGTGAAATGAACAGAATCAGGAGATCATTATACATGGCAACAACAAAACTATATGATGATCAATTCTGATGGACATGGCTCTCTTCAACAATGAAATGTTTCAAACCAGTTCCAATTGTTCAGTGAGGAAAGCCATATACATCCTGAGAGAGGGATATGAAATGTGGACCACAATATAACATTTTCATGTTCAAAACATTGTTTCCTCATTGTTAAAATGAGAGGGTTTTATACTGGTTGGCTTCTAAGGTCCTTTTTACCACTAAATCTATATTCATATCACTAATAATGGCACCTTATGAATGTTAGTGTTTTGTACTTTTTTGAGGGGTAGCAAGTTGGGAGCCACTTTATTTTTTGTGACCTTTAATTTAATATTTAATATTTTATTTTTCCAACTATAGGCAAAAATAATCTTTAACATTTTTTAACAAACAAAACAAAAAAAAAACCTGAGCATAATCCTTCAGGTAAAAAATGAATATTTAATGAAATAGATGCCTTTTAAGCATTCCTGATGAAACTATCAAATCTAAATAGAAAATTTAACTTTCAAATACAAAATTCAAAAGAAAGATAAAAAAAAGGTAAAAAGAAAAGAGAAATCATAAAAAGATTCATTAACATTAAGCTGTTTACATTCCTACTTTTGAAGGTAATACTTGAACTCGTAAGAGGCTTATTATTAGGACAATTAGAAGGAGTATACAAAAATGGGACACAGGTGAGTTAAATATAATGGAATGATTAAAAAAATTAATTAAGTGGTGAGAAAAAGGAATACACTAGGAGAAAGAATTTTTATAGTGAACAAGAAGATGAGGGAGGTAGTGGGGAGCACTTGAAACTTATTCTCATCAGAATTGTCTCAAAGAGGGAATAACATACACACCCAGTTATGTATTTTCCACACAACTATTTTCCACTTTTTTTTTTCTTTATTTCATTCTTTCTCCTTTTTTATTCAAGTTTTCTTCCATAAAATGACCAATATGGAAATGTTTTACCTGATTGTAGATATGTAACCTATTTCAGACTGCTTACTCTCTCAGGGAGGAAGGAATAGAATTTGGAATTTAAAACTTTTTTTAAATGAAGGTTTTTAATTGTTATGACATTAATTGGTAAGGAAATAAAATGTCATTTTAAACAAAATACACACAAGCACTCAGGTCAAAAAAAGAAATGACAAACAGGATGAATTCAGGAAAAGCTGGAAAGCCTTATATGATCTCATACAAAGTGAAGAAAAATCAGAAGAACATCATACACAGTAACAGCAATATCGTACAATGAACAATTGTGAATGACTTAGTTATTCTCGGCAATACAAAGTCCCAAGATAATTTTGAAGATCTTATGATAAAAAATTGGTTTTCCAGAGAAAGAGTTGATGGAATATGAATAAAGAACAAAGCATACTTTTAGAAACATCTTTTTTGGTTTTCTTGGGGAGGGGCCTGTTTTCTTTCACAACATGGCTAATGTGTGAATGTATGTTTTGTATAACTACACATAAATAATTTATATTAAATTGCTTGCCTTCTCCATGAGGGTACAAGGAGGAAAGGAAAGAGAGAATTTGGAATTCAAATTTTCATTTAAAAATGTTAAAGATTCAAACCAGTTCCAATTGTTCAGTGAAGAGAGCCATATACACCCAGAGAGAGGGAAGTGAAATGTGGACCACAACATAACATTTTCACGTTCTCTATTGATGTTTGCTTGCATTGTATTTCCTTTATTGGATTATTCTTTCTTGTAGATACGATTTCTCCTGCACAAAAAATGATGTGTGGAAATAACTATACATATATTCGATTTCTTAAGTATTCTAACATAATTAACATGTAGTGGATATCCTGCTAGGGGAGGGGTGGGGATTAGGGGGGAAAAATTTGTAACAGAAAGCTTTGTAAGGGTTAATGTTGAGGAATTACCCATACATATGTTTTGCAAATAAAAAGTATTAATAAAAAATAAAAGTAAATACAATAAAAATGTTAAAGATTATTTTGCCTACAATTGGAAAAATAAAATATTAAATATTAAATTAAAGGTCACAAAAAATAAAGTGGCTCCCAACTTGCTACCCCCCAAAAAAGTACAAAACACTAACATTCATAAGGTGCCATTATTAGTGATATGAATATAGATTTAGTGGTAAAAAGGACCTTAGAAGCCAACCAGTATAAAACCCTCTCATTTTAACAATGAGGAAAATAAGTCAGAAAAGAATGATTTCTATAGAAGTCTATAAGCTTAAAGTCATAAAGATTTAAGTGGCAATAATGAGATATTAACCAAGCTTTGTTTTCACTACCAAGTCAGCACCTATTCCATAGCATTATGCTATCTCTGGTAGCTTGAGAGAGAATTTTTAAATTTCAAATGTTTCATATTCAATTTGTCAAGTGTTTTAACATAATTAACATATAGTGGACTTCCTGCCATCTAGGGGAGGGGAGGGGACTAGGGGGGAAAAATTTGTAACAGAAAGCTATGTAAGGGTCAATGGTGAAAAATTACCCATACATATGCTTTGCAAATAAAAAGCTTTAATAAAATGAAAAAAAAAAGAAAAAAGATAAATAAATTTCAAATGTTTCCTTAACCTTGATCAAACTTGACGATTTATATCTAAAACAGCTTTTGGCTTTGTCATAAATAGAAAAATCCCAGATCATCCTCAGAAACAAGTTCCTCCTTTTTTTCTCAATTCTTTCATTTTAGAGTTTTGTTCTAACTTTTCGAAGGCTTCTGGTCCCAAGCAGTTCTTGTTTGTTCTTTGTTCTGAAACAGGAGCATGACATCAGGGATGTGATGCCATGAATGTTTTTTAAATTGGATTTAAGTGGAGGAGGGCTATGCAAGGTCACCTGCCTCACTTTCTCCTCCCGAGTCACCTGGGTCCAGTGGACAGATATAGATCAGGATGACTGGAGATGGTCCTGGATGCAGTATCTGAGTAATGAAAACCACTTATATTCCTATGTTTTAAATAGAGGAAAAACTAAGAATGAATGCATTTTATTGGTAGTGCTTAAAATATGGATGGAAAGGAGTCCAGGGTGGGATAACAAATAATTCAAGAGTATATTGTTATTAAGGGCCTATCATGGGCAAGTCTCTATGCTAGGCACTGGGAATAAAAACAAAAACAGTTCTAGACCTCAAGGAGTTTATATTCATTCTACTAGGAAGATACAGCAGGCATAATCAAGCAAATATATGGAATTCAAGGAGAAAGAAAGATTAACAGTTTAGGAGATCCAGAAAGGCTTCCAAAATGGAAAAGCATTATTAAATAACCCATTAGTTTTTGTGTTTGCAAAGTCCCTGTGCAATCTCTGCCCTGTCCTCTGTGGCTCTCTTACTGATACAAATGCTTCCTGCTCCAGTTTTCATGACTGCCTGGAGATGTATCATCTCATTCAGCAGACAGAGAACATCATTATCAATAACCTCAGCAGGATCACCCACCTGCTTGTATTGTCCTTAATATCCATCCAAATTACCCAAGCTAGGTCAGCCAAAAATGTGCACAGCTTTTCTCCCTGCACACTCAGCAGCAGTACTTTATCCTAACCTTCTGTATATGGCTGTCATTTCTTAGGCTGACTTATTAGAGACCTTTATGTCCTTGTTTGTACTTTCCTACCTCAAAGAATGCTCTATTCCTATTTTTATTTTACTGAAGCCTATAAGGTGAACAATAAATAGTCTACCACATTCAGATGCAATTCTTAGTTTCAATTTAGGCCAAAAACTTCTGTCATCTGATCAAACAAATTCATGCTGAGCTTTTTCTCTACACACATACATACATAGCCTTAACTGAACAGTCCAAAGCCATTTTTGCTTGAGTAATTAGCAACTCCTTAAGACATTGACTACATTTTATCCTACTTTTTCAGTGTCAAGTTGGCAGGTTCTCTTCTTAGACAGAAGTATTGCCTTTGACAGCTGTCATTTGTCTCTATGAAAGAAGGCAGGCAAGGATGTTCTTTTCAGTCCCACTCATTGTCAAAAGAAAGCCTATGTTAAATCCATAATTTCTTTCAAGGATCAGAAGTTTAAATAGGCCTTTGGAGAGGTTTCTGCTTTGTTTTCCTGTTAACAATTACTATAGTACATTTATATTCTTCTATAAATATAAGGCTAATAAAATTAGTTCCCTTAGCCCAACATCATTTAACCAATAATAACAGCCTTCAACTGATACACCAGTAGTTTGTGGGTGGAAGTGTATGTGTGTGTATGTGTTTGCAGTTCTTCTTCAGTTGTTATTTTCTCAAGAACAAATTACATTTTCAAAATCTTCTTTAAAAGATCCCTTTTCTTCAACTATTATGTTTCTAAAGCTATTGTAGGGTCATAGGAGTCATGGAATTAAGTCAGAATGAGATACAAAAGACCCAATAATCTTTGTTACTAAATATGTGTAGGTTGTTCTTTCAAAGGTAATAAGCAATGAGTAGCAGTGTCTTCCTAGCTTACTGTAAACCATCAGAACCATGGACAGGAACAGTATCTGGTAATCCAACAAATTACTGCTGTATCATCATTGGGCCTTTCTTAGAAATGTGTTCATCCGATCCAACTATTCTGGAGAGCAGTTTGGAACTATGCTCAAAAAATTATCAAACTGTGCATACCCTTTGACCCAGCAGTGTTTCTATTGGGCTTATATCCAAAGAGATCTTAAAGGAGGGAAAGGGCCCCACATGTGCAAGAATGTTTGTGGCAGCCCTTTTTGTAGTAGCTAGAAACTGGAAACTGAATGGATGCCCATCTATTGGAGAGTGGCTGAATAAACTATTGTATATGAATGTTATGGAATATTATTGTTCTGTGAGAAACGACCAGCAGGATGATTTCATAGAGGCCTGGAGAGACTTGCATGAACTGATGCTGAGTGAAATGAGCAGAACCAGGAGATCATTATACACGGCAACAACAAGACCATATGATGATCAATTCTGAAGGACATGGCTCTCTTCAACAATGAGATTTTCAAACCAGTTCCAGCTGCTCAGTGATGAATAAAGCCATATAAACCCAGGGAGAGGCCTGTGGGATCTGAATCTGGACCACAACATAGCATTTTCATACTCTCTATTGATGTTTGCTTGCATTATGTTTTCCTTCTCGGGTTTTTTTTTCCTTTCCTGTACAGCAAGATAACTGTATAAATATGTATATACATATTTGATCTGTCAAATATTTTAACAATTAACATGTATTAGACTTCCTGCCATCTAGGGGAGAAGGTGGAGGGTAGGAGGGAAAAATTTGTAACAGAAAGCTTTGCAAGGGTCAGTGTTGAAAAATTACCTATGTACATGTTTTACAAATAAAAAGCTTTAAGAAAAAAAAGAAAAAAAAAGAAATGTGTTCATTCGGTTGAGTTTTTGTAACCATATGACTATCTAATCTCCATCTCTTTTCAGTGGTATTATATCAAACAAAAACTCTGTATGTGATCTTAATATTATAAGGCGTTTAACTGTATAAGGCAAAAGTCAGTCATTCAATAAGCATTAAGCACCCACTATATGCCAGGCAATAAATAGACTAAGTGGGAAGAAAGGAAGGAAGGAAGGAAGGAAGGAAGGAAGGAAGGAAGGAAGGAAG
>JAJPUD010013667.1:32111-43417 GCA_023553655.1 Myrmecobius fasciatus
AAGGAAGGAAGGAAGGAAGGAAGGAAGGAAGGAAGGAAGGAAGGAAGGAAGGAAGGAAGGAAGGAAGGAAGGAAGGAAGGAAGGTGGGAAGGAAGGAAGGAAGGAAGGAAGGAAGGAAGGAAGGAAAAGAGAGACAGAGAGGTAGAGAGGGAAGGAGAAAGGAAGAGAGGGAGGAAGGGAGGGGGAAGGGGAGGAGGGAAGGGAGAGAGAGAGAGAGAGAGAGAGAGAGAGAGAGAGAGAGAGAGAGAGAGAATGATAATATCATGTAAAGGTAAAATCCTTTTAAATTAACATCAGAGAATATCATATATATCATATATATAGTCACTAGAATGACTTGTTCTTCCCATTAACTATTTAATTTGATATCTATTTAGGACATATGGAGATTAATTTTTGTGGTCCCTTGGAATATTTTATAAATAAGGCTGACCTGAGGTTTAAGTCCGGCTTTGTGGAATTTTCCAAGATGACTTCCTTTAATCTACTTAGTTTTATTGTAATTTACTTAAAGAAAGTGAGTCAGACAGCTTCACTTTGAACTGCAAAATATGAGATTGGCTGGAAGCTTTATTTTCAAGCCTCTATGTTGTGAATACTGAAAAACTTTCAAGCCAAAAGAAGAGGCTGCTCTTTCTTTCTAAAGGGTGAGAAGAGTTAGGAAGAATAGCATACAGATATTTAATAAAATTTTCCATCTTAACCTGGTTCAAAACTTTTCCTTTATTGAAAGCATTATTTTGATTTTGCCAAAACACATCAATAAACATTTATTAAGTACTTACTATATATCAAGCACTGTGCTAAGTCTCAAGATACAAAAAGAGTCAAAAGATAGTCCTTGACTTCTAGGAGTTTACAATCTAATAAGAAAAAAAAAACATGCAGCAAACATATACAAAGCAATCTAAACATAAGATAAATAAGGAATAATTGAGAAATAAGACAAAAGATTTGGGAGCTGGGAAAGGATTCTGTAAAAGATGGAATTTTAGTTGATACTTAAAAGAAGCCAAGAAAGTAAATAGGAAGAATCGAGGAGGGAGAGCATTTTAGGCATAGGGGACAACCAGAAAAAATACCCAAAATAGAACCCTACAGTGGTTTGTTTGTGGAAAAACCAGGAGGCCAGTGTCACTGGACCACAGAATATGTGTCAAAGAGAAGCTATAAGAAAAGTGGAAAGGTAAGAGAGGAATAGGTTATAAAGACTTTGAATGCCAAATAAACCATTTTTTATTTTATCCTAGAGGAGATAGGGCACCACTGGGATTTATCGAATTTATTGAATCATTTCTGCATTGGACAGTAACTCTGAGGGTCCTCCCCTTACAGATTCATTCATTCATTATTTATTTATTTAGATTGAGGAGGGAAGGGGACTAAGTGCTAGGTGAAAGAGAAGGTTCTTTGCCTCAATTTTTATCTAGTCTTAATTACTGAATGGGTGAAGCCTCAGTCAAACTCAGACCTGTTGAAGATCTTACTTAAAAAGGCCAAGGTCTCCCTTTTCATCCAGGGCCATGTCCAATAGTCCTGACCTATATCTTGTTACCAGACCCAGATGGCTCTGGAAGGGAGAGTGAAGCAGGTGAGTTTGCCTAGTCCTCCCTCACTTAACCATTTCATCTGCATGTCATGGCACCACCTCCCTGATGTCATGATCCTCTTTGAGAATGAAAGACAAACAATTAAGTAGGAGTGACATGATCAGTGTATTGAAAATTATACAAGTGTGCATATCATCAGAGAGACAAGTTATGCTTTCATCTGCTGACTTCTAAAGTTTATCGTCATATTCTTTCAAGCCTCATAGCGTTTCCCATTTCTTAGAAATAACTTGTGAAATCATATACTTTGTCCTGAGGTTGCTTAGAAAGTATATGAAAAAGATAGTGTTATGTTGTGTTGTGTTGTGTTATGTTATGTTTAAACTCACATTTAAAACTAGAGAATGCTAATGTGGGATGACATGGATCTGCCTTGGTCATCGTCAGGCTCAAGAAACTCTAGTGGCTCCTTTTTTGCCTACATGATCAAATATAAAATCTTCTGTTTGACATTTAAACCCCATTAACATTTTGGTACCAACCTACCTTTCCAGGCTTATTATACATTATTCTCCTTCATGCACTATTAGATCCATTCTGTCTATCCTACTTGATAGCCTTTGCACGTAACATTCAATCTTCAATCCCTATATCTTTTCACAAGTGATTATTCATGCCTGTAATGCATTTCCTTCTCATTATTAAAAAGTTTATGCTACAAACCAATGCTAAATGAAGTAAGTAGAACCAAAAGAACATTGTTCACAACAACAATAAAATTATGTGATGATCAACCAGAATGGACTTGGCTCTTCTCAACAGTGGAGTAATTCAAGGCAAGGCCATTAGACTCATGATGGAAAGAGCCATACACATCCAGAGAAAGAACTGAAACTGAATGTGGATATTCATAGTATATCCACCTTTTTTATTGTTGCTGCTGTTGTTTGGGTTTTTTTTCTCTCATGTTTTTTTTTCTCTTTTGATTCAATTTTCCTTGCACAGAATGATGAATATGGAAATATGTTTAGAAGAATTACATATATCTAACCTACATTGGATTGCTTACTACTTAGGGAAAAGGGAAGGGGGGGAAGGTAGAAAAATTTGGAATACAAGGTTTTGCAAAGATGAATGTTGAAAACTATATTTGCATGTATTTAGAAAAATAAAAAGTTATTATTAAAAAAAGTTTATGGTACATATTTTTATAGTTTTGGTATTCTACAAAACATAAAGAGAATTCAAGGAAGATCTTCAACATATTGGATGGACTCCTTGTGACAAGATCATGTAAGAATATGAACAAAAGCTTCACAAAATGAGCAAGTATAGATGGACTGTGGTCTAAATCATTGGAAAGAAAAATCTATATCAATAAAAGCTACCTTGGAATTTCCCTGATCAAATTACTCTCAAATAACTATGTAATTCCTAGATTAATTGGAAATAATAAGTGGCCTTTCAAGCTAGTGCAGTTTTGTCTCTATATTAAGAGTAAGATCCTCCCATCTTCAGAAATCAAAATTTAAAAATTCAACATTCCCTCTTCATACTGAAATTTCTCATGTCAAATCAAAGTTTTGCCCAAAAGGTTCCTCAAAAACTCACATATCAAAAGAATCAGCAAAGCAAAGTATTCTGCTTTCTTATTCCATGACAAAAAACAGGCACCATTAAGGAAACAAATCCAAGATAAAAATTCACATCATTTTAAGAAGCCAATCTAGAAGAATAAATTGTAGACATTTTATTTAAAAAAATAATTATTATTATTTTTGAAAGGAGTGGAAGATAAATCTGTGATTTAACCAGTATAAGGAACTACCAGTGTGGAAATTTCTTCTTAGGCAAATCAGCAACTCATTCATAATGTGTGCTTCAGAGTTGCATAAAAAGCTATACTTGACCAAAATGCCTTCATTTTTGGCATAGTATTTTTTTTTGAAACTATGGAAGAAAAACTCTATATTCTGAATTTCCCTAACCAAAATCTGTCAGTGACACATTGCTATCTCCAAGTATTGCAAATGAAAGTTTTTGATACAAAAATAGCATTTAAAGTACTGCAGTAAAAGGTTTAAAATTCAAATGTTTGACCAATCATATAGAGGTTAATTACACATGTAGTTGCTAAAAGACTATAGCATAATTTAGCTTTTTGCCATTATTTCAAAATGGAAAAACATTTTTTAAAAAATTAAAATGTAACAAATGAAAGAAAATTTAAAAGTTAAACAGGCAATAATAAAGTTATGTCAATGGAACAAGTGACTTAAATATGAAAAAAGGATTTGGGAAATTACCTTATTATTGTCGAAGAATCCTGAGAATTTAGAGGACTTCTTGGTCACAGGACCAACAAGATAATGAACTAGAAATTTTAATTTTCTGCAGTCAGAATTATGTGTTAAATGGAGAACTTCAAATAAATCTATAAGATAAAGGGGGAGAGGAAGAGAGAGACAGAGACAAAGGGAAAGAGAGAGGAAAGATAGACAAAGATAGAGAAGGAGAGAGGGAGGGAAAGAGGAAGGGGGGAAGAAAGGAAGCAGGGCGGAAGAGAAAAAAAGAGACAGACAGAGAGACAGAGAGACAGAGAATATCATGTAAAGGTAAAATCTTTTTAAAATAACATCGAGAATGTTATTCCCTGAAGCACTCACTCAGAAACACCACCCCACCAGCTTTTACACTCACATCAAGGATATGCAAACTGCCTTTTCAAATATACCTTGAATCTAAGGCCCATATCAGGATCCCATTGATCAAATTCTGTTGCAAAGAATTTGATAACATAACTTTTACCTAATACCACAAGCCCTCAACAAGCAGCAGAAATCAATTATGTGCAGGGTGCAGAGAGCAATGCTGCCAACATTCCTTTGTTTAGGGATACCCCATCTTACCCCACTCCCCACCAATGCTGCATAGACTGTCCAGAATCTGAAAAATCAGCAGATGGTGATTCATCTCAGCCAGAGAAAGAAAGGAAATCCAAGGGAGGAACTGGGCCAGTATTTGATTATATCAGGCCTGGAAAAAAAAAAAGTAAACCTAAATAACCCTGTGTTCTATTCAATGTGTCATCTAACTACCCATATGATAATGAGTATTTATCTCTCAGAAAAAATGCAAAGCTCATTAATTTTTTTTAATTGAAGAGAAAGCAAACCAATTCCTAATGAAACATAGAATCCTGTGGAATTCCAAGAGAACATGGAAAGAGCAGAAAATTCTAAAGTTGATTTCAAAAAAAGAAGAAATTAGGAATGAAAATATAAAAAAGCTTATAACTCTCAAAGTAGATTTTTTTTGTTGTTGTTGAGGCAATTGGGATTAAGTGACTTGCCCAGGGTCACACAACTAGGATGTGGTAAGTGTCTGAGGTCATATTTGAACTCAGGTTTTCCTGACTTCAGGACTAGTACTCTATCCACTGTACCACCTAGCTGCCTCTCAAAGTAGATTTTTAAATATTCCATTATTAGATGGGGGAGGGGGAATTGATCTATATTGAAGAGGTTCTCCAAAGAAGCAAAAAAGATAAACAAACGTGGCATTTTTTAAAAATGAAGTGGAATAAAATCAAGCAGGAGAGAAGTCAAAAACAAAAATATGAAAAAAAAACATATTATTATGTTCACTTCAGCATAGTATATTCAGTTCAATATTGAACATGGAATGGGATAGAAAAGATTAGCATGGCCCCTGTGCAATACATAACTTCATGAATCACTCCCCATGTTTTAAAGTTCTAAGAAACAATTTAAAAAGCAATTAAAACCAACACTACACAAATTCAACTTTAAAATTGAGAAAGAAAACACTCTAAAAAACTCCTTTTATGAGACAAATATGATATTACCTAAACCAGAGAAGGATATAGAAAAGAACAAGAAATGTAGAACAATATTTTAATGTAATACCAATTCAACACATTTAAATAAAATCCTCTTAAACATATCATAGCAATTCATTCAAGAAATAATGTATTATATCCAAGCTAATTTTTTTACTAGAAATACAAAGATGATACAATAATTACAATAAAAACGGTAACATCCCAAACCATATGGTTAATTCAATAAATGTAGAAAAAGATTTTGATAACGTTCAATACTCATCGATGATAAAAAAAATCTCTATAAAGAAAGGCATGGAGATATCTTTTTTAATATTATTTTTTAAATGCCTCTCTGAAACCAAAAGCAAGTATCATTCAGGGGTATATTACAAACTTTTCCATCAAATATAGTAGTCAGTCAAGGACACCTACTTTTTCTGCTATTATTTTACATAATCCAAAAAAATTCTAGCAATAACAGTAAAGCAAGATAAATAAATTCAAGGAATAAAGAGAGAGAGAAAAATACTTGCTTATGACATCATGGTTTACTTTAAAAATCCTAGGGAAACAATCACTGTGATAACTAATGACATCAGAATGACAGGCTACAAAATAAACATGTAGAAATTAACAATATTTCTGCAAAACAATAAAAGGAAAATTCAAGTTCATATAATTACAAAATACATAAAATATTTGGGAGTTAAACTGCCAAAGCATACTCAATACTTGTGTAGGTTCAGTTATGAAATGCTTATTAAAGAAATAAAGACAACTTAGAAGAATAATCTTTGCTAAAAAGTAATATATTCCAATATAATACAAATAACCACATGATCCAGTTAACTTACAGTTTTAATCCTATCCCAAACTACCAAAGAAGAAAAAAATAGCAACAAGATTTGAAGGGGAATAAAATCCAGAATATCAATGGACTAATAAAAAATGTAGGAATGAAGAGATAATGAAGGGATTTCAGACCTCCAATGCTGAAATTATAAAGCACTAGTCATCAAAGCTGCTTAGTACTATCTAAAAAAAATTAGAAAAATAGATCAATAGACTACCAATAGACTAGACAAAGGAGAAATAAAAATAATGGAACATGATAATCTAATGCTTGATAAACCTGAAAACATAAATTACTTTGGAAATAACTCTTTATTTAGCAAGAACTACTGAGAAAGCAGAAAGAAATCTGACAAATTAAACCAACATCTTATAGCACATTCTACAATCATTTAAAATTGTATGCACAATCTGAATTTTAAAGATCATACCATAAAAAAGTGAAAATAGAAGCCAATCATATCTTTTTACAACACAAGATAAATTCTGAATAAAGTAAAGGATAGAGGCAATTACAGTATAAAGAAAAAAAAATGATAATATTGATATAACTTTTTCACTTGAACACAAACAAAATAAATTTATCTAGGATAAGAAGCTAACATGTCAACTGGAAAAAATATATCATATTTATTAGATAATAGTTTTGTTTCCAAGAAATGTAGGAAACTATTATAAATATGAAGACCAAAAACCATTTCTCAAAAGATAAATGGTTAGAAAACATAATTAAATAGTTCTCAAAAAAAGAATTATAAGCTCCTCACAATCATATTGAAAGAATGTTCTAAATCATTAATAAGAAAAATACAAAAGTACAAAACATTCCTAAGGTTCTGCCTTACAACCTGCATATTGGCAAAGCTGGCTAAAGGTAGGGAACAATCAATCTTGAAGGGATCATGAGAGGGAGAAAAAAAAAGAAGAGTGGGAAAAAGGGAGGGAGGCACTGAGGGGATAGGACTTGATGCAAAAATATATCAAACTTGACAGAAAAACAAATAAAATAGTGGGAGGTTTCAAAGGGACAAGGATACTAGGGGAAAAAACAGTTATACATAATACAAACATCCTGATCTTGGAGGCGGAAGAGAATGAAAGCCAGGGGAAAAAAGAAAGAAAGAAAAAAAAAAAAACCAAGATTTGAAGGGCTATCTTAGATTGCCTCTTAGACAATTGGAGAATGGCTGAAAAAAAATATGGTTTATGAATGTAGTGAATAATATATTGTGCTGTAAGAAGTGATAAAAGATGATTTCAGAAAATCTTAGGTAATATGAATTGGTGAATAAAGTGAGAAGAGGAGAACAATTGATACAAGAATAGTAATATTGTAAAGAAAAATAATAAACAATAACTCTGATCGATGCAATGTCCAACTATGTCTCCAGGGTACCTATGATGGAGCATGTAACAACACCTCTTAACAGAGAGGTGTTAGGCACACGATACAGAGATTAATTTTTAGATGTGGCTATTGTGTTCATTCATTTTGCTGATTATGCTTATGTCTTACAAAAGTAAATTTCCTCTTTCTCTTGGTCTTTAATTGGGGTGGAGGGTCAAGGGAGCCCTCTCCCCAAAAAAGAGACATTTTTTTTTAGAAAACAGGAAAACATTCAGAAGGAAAAACAAGTAAGAAGAACAATTTTGAAAGTAATCTGGAGGAAATAAATACTTTTTTCAGCAAATATTACAAAGTAGAGATTCACAATTTCATGAAGCCCTCTCTTTTTGTGATCTGTTGTGTGAAATGCTGCGAGCAAATTGTGTATGTGTATGTGTGTGTTACCAAAATTTAAAAAAAAAGATTTTTTCCAAAAAAAAAAAAAATGAAGACATCCTTTTACTCTTTTACAAAGAAAGGGATGTTATTTTTTTAATGTATTGCAAAGATTTGGGGGAGAAAATGCCAAAAATATATATATAGCCAAGAAAAGATTGAGTATTTGAAATTCATCCTCCATCTTCACATTTCAGAGTTGAGCATGGAGCTGAGTCTCTGGTCTTATAGTGACCTATTCTCTAGAGAGAAACAGGCCAGGGATTACTTTTGCCATTGCTACAGCAGCTGCAATGAATGAATGTGTTACTGTACACACATCAATTCATGGTGAGATGACTTATGCTCCTTTCCAGAAAATTTCCCTCTACTTTGTGATTGCATTCAGGAAGCAAGTAACTACAATTAATTCATTAACTCCTTTAAGTTTCCTTGTTTCATTCTATTTGGTGAGGGGTTAGGAGGAAGGAGAAGTAGTAGACAAATGTGGGAAAATCCAGTTTTATTGCAGCTTTTTCATGAACTTTAGTCCTCCTTCTTAAGCTATTTTTTTTTTGCATTTGCTTCCTCTTCCCCTTTAGGTTAAAAAAACCAAAAAATATTAAATCTTACAAATTAAAATAATAATCAATTTAGGGAGCACAAGTAAAATATACAGATCTAACATTTAATAACAAAATCTTAAATAATGAGTTGGCTAAAGAATATAAAATAATTAATAACTGAAAGACTAATTATGACAAGAAAAATACTAAAAATTTCTGGCACGTAGCTAAAACAATCCTTAAAGGAAATATTCCATTTCTAAAAAATAAACATCAACTGGAAGAAATAGGGCTTTGGTGATGTTAATATACAATTTTTAAAAAGTCAACAAATAAACAAAATTCCAAAGAAGTATACATGAGAAAATTTTTAAAATTCAAAGAAAATTAATTTGAAGTCAAAAATGCTATATGATTGATATGTAAAACATTTGGATCCATGAAGAAACTAATAAAATTCATAAGTTGCTAGCCAATGTGCCTAAGAAGAGTGAGGAAAATAACATTTTTAAAATGAAAAATGAAGGTAAAATTACCACAAACCCAAGAGAATTAAAAAATATGTGTCAGAAGCAACCATTCATAACTAGATGCCAACCAAAACTGAGAATTCAAAAGAAACAGATTATATATAAAAATAAAAAATATTCAAATTAACAGATCATCAAATAAAGATTTTAAAATTAGCTGCAAAAAAAACTAGACAAGTTGGAGAAGACTCTCTTTGAGATGGAAAATTCTATCCAACATTTAAAAACACTATTTATCCAAACTATTATCAAAATTGAGAAAGAAAACACTTGACAAAACTCCTTTTACTAGACATAGTCATGCTCTCTACATCAGAGAGAGAAAAAGCAAAGAAAAAGAACTATAGGCTAATATGATTAATGAATATATATCCAGAAATAAATCCCAGCAAAACATGCTTTTTTTATTCATTTGTAAATTTAATGAAAATTTACTGTGCTAAAAAGAACTGTGCTGTAAAAATTTATGAATAATATAAATATAGAGAAGTATAAAAAGATATATCAAGTAATGTAAAATGAAGTTAATAAAATCCAGAAAACATGTAAATAGAAAGAACAACAAAACAATCCAAAGCTAATTACAAAATTATGCCCAATCTTGACCTCCCAAAAAAGATAAAAGGCAAATCTTCCTCTTTTCTGCAAAGATGGGAGTCCACAGATATGGAATATTAAATACAACAGACTTTTTCAATATTTGTTTTTTTTCTGAATTTAAAAAAAAATTCTTCATTATAAGAGATGACAGCCTGGACAAGGACAGTGATAGATGTAGGTGACGTTTAAAAAAAAAAGATACCAATATAAAAATTATTTAAAATTTTGTCTCATACAATGTCTTTGGAATGAAAAAACAGAAAATGAAGAAAATAAAAGTGATCCAGGCATAAGGAGAGTCCCACATTGTTCTCTTTCCTTCCTGCTGAGAACATAACCCAATATTTCATGGAGGAGAGAGGGAGAGGCAAAGAAAGAGCTCCCTCTGTTGTGACCAGCACAGCACAAATGGGTTAGTGGCAGCTGAAAATAAGGAGATAGGCTTGCTGATAATTCAACAGAGCCATTTATTGAGAGAAATCATGTTGCTCATATATCTTAAAACAATATATTACTATGAACAATATTGTTCTTGTAACCAACCCTGGTTTCTGTTTTCTATGATCTAACTTTCTGAAGCACGTTGTTAGTTTCTAGGAACTCAATCTTATTTAAAGTTCACAATGCCCCAGTAACTGTTCCAGGACCTTATGTTTTCTCATGATTTCAAGCTTAAATGCATTCTTGATTAATCTTAGGAGGAGGGGAGCATCCCAGTTACTGAAATTTCTAGCTTCCTGGGAGTTCTCTACATCTCTTCTTCTGTTCTGCTTATCTTACATTCATCTGACTTTAACCTAACCAACATTATCACCTTCTTCACTCCAGTCTTTGATAAGGTGATCCTTTTGCTTGCAAAGTGCAACCCCTCCATATGCACACTGGATCCCAAAACTTTCTCTGTTATGTACAAGATTGCTTATCTTTCATATTTCCATATACTTTCTTGCCCTATCTTCTTATTTCCTTCTCTGATCATTAATCTTTCTCCACCTAATGGTTCCTACACTGGACACATTCAAATCTTCCCTATACTTAACAACAAAAAAAATACATATTAAATCTATTATTCCACATCTTTCCAGCTCACCTTGAAAAAATCATCTACAATTAAAGCTCTGTTTCTCTCACTTCCTTTTAATTTGTTTTGTGATAGTTCTCAGACATAAAGGTTTCCCTCCTGGGAGGGCACAGGATTTCCCTAGTGATCCTTGCTTTCTATATCTGGCTTCACAGTGTCATAAGTATAGGTATGGCTGTCAATAGGTCTTTTTTATATATATATAAAGCTTTTTATTTACAAAACATATGAGTGACCTTTCAACATTGACCTTTGCAAAAACTTTTTTTCCCAATCTTTTCCCCTCCTTCCCCCCACCCCCTACCCCTAGATGACAGGTAATCTAATACATGCTAAATAGGATAAATTATATGACAAATACAATACATGTATACATATCTATACAATTATCTTACTGCACAAGAAACATCAGATCTAGAAAGAGAAGAAGAAAAAACAACCTAAGAAGGAAAACAAAATGCATGGAAATATTCACAGCATTTTAACACTTTCTGTGAATATTTCCATGCATTTTGTTT
>JAJPUD010013668.1:0-33232 GCA_023553655.1 Myrmecobius fasciatus
AGTATTTTTTTATTTGAGTCTTTAGGGTTCTCTACGTATAGGGTGTTAAGTTTGAAAATAAAGACTTGAATGGGATGATAGTGAAATAGGTAACTACTTTTTCAGGTACCTGAAGTATTTTCATGTGGAAGGTTAAATTTGTACTGATTGAATACAGAGTATAAAATTTACAAGTTTGAAGAGGCAAGATTTAAGAAATGTTTCAATGGACCATTCTACCTTGGGAAGAAATGGATGATCTTTCATTAGATGGCTTCAATGTCCTGTGTCTTCTTATTTGTTGCAGAGTATATTCTTGTTCAAATATATTTAAAACAAATAGGTTTCTAACATTTCTTATAGCTTTCAGACTGTGATTTTGTTGTTATAAAAATTTCAGTAATTATTGTTATTGTCATATGTTGAATTAATGATCCAGGGCACAATGTAGCTCTTCATGTTATCTAGTTAATGATCTCTTCATTTCAACTATATTTAGAATCAACATTCATTACAATAACCCATTGAGTATGTAGCTAAAATAAATTAATTAACTGCTCCACTTGGATCACTTCATATAACTCAAAATATTTTAATAACTTGAATTTAATATCTGACAATTTTTTTCCTGTAAACTTTTTTGCTTCAATATATATAAACAACTACTTTTAAACTCTGTGCAATGCAACACATGCTGTGTTAAATTAAAAAAGTTTTTCTGGGGAGGGTAAAAAGAGATTCTACCTTCAAGTAGTCTGCATTTTAATGGTCAATCACATTAGAATGGAGAGTCCTTTAGGGTAAGATCAATTTTTTGCTTTTTTTTCCTCTCCCCCTTGTATTATTTAGCATTGTTATCTGCCACATAGCAGTAGTTAAGAAATGATTATTTGTAACATATCTGTCTATCTTTCTATCTAGATCAGAGTATGTAAGATAAATAGAAAATAGATGGAAGGTGCAAGACAGCTTTATCTTTATGATTAATTATGAACATGTAGATCTGTTCCCTTTATTTCATTTCCTCAATTTATATCTTTTTAGCATTTGGATTTATATCCATTTCCTTTTTTATATTGTATAAAAGTTTATTGTTAAATCAGTTTTTGTATAAACATATTTACCAGAAAAAAATTCTGTAATGCTCATTGGACTCAAAATATATTTTGATCCTTTTAGACTTTTAATGGCATTTTAAAATAAATAATACTTATCAATATATCGTATAAAGCAATGTTCTTGTCAGTCAAAAATCTTATTTAAAAAAAGTACAAATCTACATAAATAACGGATTTGTTGTTGTTGTTCTTATTGTTAACTGTTTGATTGAAATGAACCTAAAGGGGGCAGCTAGGTGCCACAGTGGATAGAATAGCAGCCCTGAAGTCAGGAGGACCTGAGTTGAAATCTGGATTCAGATACTTAACATTCCCTAGCTGTATGACCCCGGGCAAGTTACTTAACTTCAATTGCCTCAGCAAAAAGAAAAAAGAAAAAAAAAGAAATTAACCCAAGGGATCATTGATGCAAACCACACTTTAAGGAAAATTTCCACCTACCTGGCAAATGGTCATCTAACTTTTGTTTTAAATTCTCCAGTTATGGGAACAATATTTCTCAAAACAGCTTATTTTTTAATAGTATTAATTTTTGCCTTGCTGTGATTTCTACCCCTTGCTCCTAATTGGTCTCTAGAACTAAGCTGAATAAATCTACCTTGCAAGTGATACCCCTTTGAATATCTGAATATTTGAAGAGAGCAATCATAATTCACAGGTATCACTGAAGCCAACTATTGCAATATGTGACCAAAGAAGGACTTCAAAAATATAATCAAATGATTAGTTTTCTGACATTCAAATCTATACTGAGGTGATTATAAAGAATATAATAGATGGCTTACATGCATTTCCATGGTCCATCTATGAAAATATATAATCAAGCATTTGAACTTTTCATGAATGCTTTATGTCTAAATCCATACTCAGACCCTTTTCCAATTAGAACTTTTTAGCCCATCTTTTGATCTCTTGGCATCATTCTTGCACACACATACACACACACACACGTGCACACACACACATATATATAATACTTACAGTTAGCATAGAATAAAACCTTTTGGAAATTTTAAAAATATATATTTAAAGATGATTAAATTTTCTCTTGTTAATATTATGTCGTTTCTCCAACTTTTGACTGTTTTTTTTCTCCTCTCAGATATGTTGAAAATACTGCCAAATCTGAAGATCACAGCTTTAGTCATTCTTGAGTTATGCCAGTCACAGAAAACAGACTTGACATTTGTGGATACTGTGAATGGAATATTTAACACTGATGAGTAACTCAAACTTGGTTCTAAAGATTTTGTTCAATCCTCAAAACTAAACAAAACCTTATATCCACTTTCTTTTCTAGTTGCAAAATGTAGGCTCATAATCTATTTGTTTAAGAAAAATTTTAACAATTGGGAAAGAGGAATTATGATGCAATCTTGTTCTTAAAAATGTATTTAAGTTTGAAATTCAGAATCTCATACCCTATCAACAAATCACAATTAACTTCCTCAAGCATAAACTATTCTGGAAAGAGATGCATTCTACTAGAAAAAAAAGTAATTATTCAACAAAGTATTTGTTTTCACTCTTGGCCTCCCTTAGTTGCTTTGCATATTGTTTTCAGAAAAGGAGAATAATCCCTTTCCTACTGAGTTACTTGAGAAAGAAAAAAACCTTTTCTCACATGGGAAAAAATAATTCAGTTCTGTTTTTTTTAAACTTATATATATATGAAAGAGTTAACACATTTCTAGAAATTTTAAGTTATGAGCCAAAGATTCTAATTTATTTGGTTCCAGATAAATCTCTTTTCCTTTAAAACAAAGTTTCTGATAATTTTCATTCTAATTTTTCCTAGTTGTTTATTGGGAGTTTTTTTTCTCCAATCCCCGTGTAAATCCCTGCCTTGCTTTTCCCCTATTTTATTGTCTAAATCAAGACCATTGTTGAGAATTCTCTTGAATCTCCTATACATATTAAAAGTTCAAAATTGTATTTGTTACAACTTTAATTTTAACTTCACTGAAACAAAAAGTGATCATTTTCCTTTCTAAGGTTGTTATTGTTCAGTCATGTTTGACTCTGCATGACCACACTGTCCATGGGAATTTTCTTGACCAAGATATCAGAGAAGCTTGCCATTTCCTTTTCCAATGGATTAAGGCAAATGGATATTAAGTCACTTGCCTGGTGTAACACAGCTAGCATCTGAGGCCAAACTTGAACTCACAAAATGAGTTTTTCTAACTTTAGACCCAGAGCCTAGATGCCCTTTCCAAGTCTGAAGTTTCTATTAATGTCCTTAATCCTAAATTATTTTCTACTACCTCCTCTAGGCTCTTATCATCAATCATCTCTTCTATGTTATATCTTCAATTTCTCCCACACAAATGTTTACTTTTTCTCTACCTATAAACATGTTTATTTCTTTCACTGTCATTCCCTTAATTTGCTTTTACATATTTCTTATTCTACTCATTGCTGAACTCATTCAAAATCACTATACAACAGATAATTTTCCTTATATAAAATTTTAAAAGATTTTGATTGAACAAATTAAATTCAATTAGGATAAAAAGCAAATAGTATTTTGTGTCACATGTCTCTGATAAAGATACAATATCTCCTTATATATTAGTAACTCCAAACAAAAAATTAGAAATCTGAGTTATTCCCTACTAAATACTTGCTTTGACAATATGAACAAATTCCATAAGAATTATAAACTATATGAAAGATGACCAGATTAAGAGATAATAAAATTAAAACAATTCTAAGGTTTCACCTTTTGGCAGGTCAAAAATGAAATAACTAATGGAATAAAGGTTGTAGCTTCCAAGCACATTGATTTATTAAGCAATTAAGTGCTAATTATATGAAAATTGGCACCAAGCCTCCTCGGCTTTGACAGTAGACCCCAAATACAAGGGAAAGAAGAAATGCATTAAAAGGAAAAAAATAAAAGGAAAAATTAGGGCTTTAGATTAGGTAATCTGAATTCTATTTGGAGAGAAGATTTAGGGCTTTTCAATTTGGAAGAGGAGAGTGAACAGGTGCAATTATTTGAAATCAAAAAAGAGGTTTCTCACACCCCACAAGTATCCATATTCAATCCCAGAGACATGAAAATATTAACTCTTTGACTAGTATGTTGACTAGTTGACTAATATAATCAGACAAAACGTGGGTTAATTGAGATATATAATTATGATAAAATTCCTTATGTTAATCTTTTGGTATGACTAAGCTTTAGTCAACATAACATAAGGGCTTAGTTAATGTTATCTAAGCAATAAGCTGAGGTCATACAGGTGCAAACCATGTTGGGCTAGGTTGAAACAATGCAAGAAAGTTGCTTTTTCCCTACAATTCCAGTAACTGATTGGACTAGAACCTGAGAAACCTTTATAATTGAATTGCAAAATGCAGTCATTATGAATTACTCAATTTCTGCAAAGACCATCAAACTGGTAAAAATGACAGAAGATAAGACTAATTCATTGTCAAGGACTTCTCTGAGGGCCCAAGAAAATATATAGATTACTAATGGATCTGTCAATTGTTTCACCAATTTCAGAATGCTATTTGGAATTATGTTATGAAAGTGACTAACATATCCATTTGAACTTAGTACCTCAAGGAGATCAAAGTGACATAGAAGAATCTCATATATGCCAAAATATTTATAGCAGCACAGTTTAGTGAGGGAAAGAAGATCCACTGGCAGCAAAGTACATGTCCTTAAACTGGAGAAAAGCTAAGCAAATCACAGTAGGTGAGGGGCAAATCCAAGATGTCAGGGAGAAAAAAAAAAAAAGCAGCCTACCTGAGTTCTCCCTTAAACTCCTCGAAACAATTTAAAATAATACCACAAATCAGTTTCTAGAACAGCAGAGTCTGCAGAAAGATGGCATGAAATAATTTCCCCCAAAAAAAGATATATTAGGATATTAGCAGGAAAGATCTATCACACATCTGAGTGAGTGCAGAATTTAGTTCAGTTCAGGCCATATCCCTAGCCCTAACAAACCAGGAGTAGTTCTTGGGAGCCACTGAATCAGTAACAGAAGTGGCTATTCTTGGAGCTCTCAGTCCATATTTGGTAAAAGAGTCAAACAAATAGTCAAACGGAGATTACATTGGTCTTTTTGTTAATAGTGAAGCAGGACTCTGTTGCTTTATACATATCCAGATCTGTGTCACAATCCTGAGCGACAGTTAGTTCTTCCAGGGTAAGAAAGAGCATTGGTATAGCACAGCTTGTGGCCAAAGTGGAGTAGGAACCCTTCTCACAGTTTCAGGACCAAAAAGACAACTTGTCATTACTCAACAAAAAGGGCACTGTCCTGGAAACTAGCAAAAACCTCTCCATAGGTCATACCACCTTGGAAGAAAATCTCACAAATCCTTAGAAGCATCACTGAAAACAGATAAACAAAACCACTGAAGCTTAGGACAATACAACCTCTATCTTGGAAGCACAACCCTATTTTATATTTTTATAAAGCTTTTCATTTTTAAAACATATTCATAGTTTCCAACATTCACCCTTGGAAAACTTTCTGTTCAATTTTTTTCTCCCTCCCTTTCCCCTATCCACTCCCCTAGATGGCAATAATTCAATATATGTTAAACATATGCAATTCTTCTATACATATTTCCACAATTATCCTGCAGAAGAAAAATCAAATAAAAAAAGAAAACAAAATGAGAAACAAAACAAAATGCAAGTAAACAAAAACAGCAACAATAAAAATGAAAATACTATGTTGTGATCCACATTTAGTCCCCGCAGTCCTCTCTCTGGGTCCATATGACTCTCCATCACAAGACCATTGCACCTGGCCTGTATCACCTTGCTGTTAAAAAGAGCCAAGTTTATCAGAATTGATAACTGCATGCACAGCCATATTTTAAAAAAAAGATTTTGAAGTCAATAAATAAGCTGAAAAAAATGAGTGAACAAGAGAAAAAAATCTGAGTATAGAAATTTACTATGGTTTCAAGGAGATTAAAGCACACATTCAGAAACAAGACAACAAAATCCAAACTCTTACACACAAACTCTCTAAGGAAAAAATATGAATTAATTTCAGGCCATGAAACAGATCAAAAAAGATTTTGAAAATCAAGTAAAAGAGATAAAGGAAAAACTGGGAAAAGAGTAATGTGAGAAAACCATGAAAAGTGAGTCAATATCTTATAAAGGAGGCACAAAAAGTAGTCTAAATCAAATGGTAAAAGAGATATAAAGAGCAAATTAGAAGAAGAATGCCTTAGAAAAGCAGAATTGGCCGAATTAAAAAATTCACTGAAGAAAAAAAAATCTTCACAAAGTTGACAGACCAAATAAAAAGGAGATATAAATGCTCACTAAAGAAAATTTCTTAAAAATTAGAATTAAAAAAATGTAAGCTAATAACTATGAAAAATCAAGAAACAAGAAAATAAAGCTAATATATATATATATATATATATATATATATATATATTTAATTGGAAGACCACATGAAATATTTCTTTGGAAAAACAACTTGCCTGGAAAATAGATTCAGGAGAGATAATTTAGAAATTATTGAACTACCTGAAAGCCAAGAGCAACAACAACAACAAAAAAAAATCTGAGAAAAAGAGCCTAGGCAGAATCTTCCTCGAAATTATCGATGAAAACTGCCCTATTATTCTAGAACCAAAAATTGAATCAGAAATTTAAAAAAAATCTACCTATCACCTTCATGCTTCACCATGCTTCACCATGCTTCACCTTTTCCCTTGAATGATTACCCCAATTTTACTCAGGAAAGGGAAAATGGATATTCAATGAAATAGAGGATTTCAAACATTGTTGATGGAAAGACCAGAGCTAATGGAAAATTAGACATTCAAATACAAGACTCAAGAGAAGCATGGAAAGCTACACAGAAAAGGAAAACCATAAAAGACTTAATAAGGTTAAACTTTTAAATTGATTTTTGGGAAGATGATTACTTACTTGTAGATAGAAAGAACTTTCTTATTATTAGAATAGTTATAAGGACTATTTTTAAACAGAGCCCATAGATATGAATTGAATGTAAAGGGATGCTATCTAAAAAAATAAAATTAAGGGATGAGAAAGGAATAAACTGGAAGAAAGGAAAATATAGAGATATAATAGGGTAAATTTTGCCACATAAAAGAGTCAAGAAAAAGCTTTTTCTGTGGAGGCAAAGAGAAGGAAGTAAGAGAGAGTATGTGAACTTTAATTTCATCAGAATAAGCTCAATGATACAATAAAATACACATTCAATTGTATATAGAAATATATCTTAACCTACAGGAAAGTAGGAGGGCAAGGGTACAAGTGAAGGGAGAAAGAGCTAATAGAAGGAAGGGCAGATTAAGGAAGAGGGTAGTCAGAAAGAAGACATTTTTGAGTAGGGACTGAGTGAAAAGAGGGAGGAAATAAATGAGGTGATAGAATAGAGAGAACCAAGGTCTTAGAGTGTGAAATAAAATTGAAAAAAAATTTTTCTGATAAAGCCCTCATTTATTAAACATATAAATTACTGGAACAAATTTATGAAAATGAAAGCCATTCTTCAATTGATAAATGTTTGAAAAATAAGAGCAGTTTTTAGATGAAGCTATCAAAGCTATATATAGCATATGAAAAAAATTCTCTAACTCACTACTGGTTGTTGAAATGCAAACTAAAACAATTCTGAAGTACCACCACATACTTATTAGATTGGTTAATAAGAGAGAAAAGGAAAATGACAAATGGAGGGAGTAGGAAAAATGGGATATTACTATAAAATTTTGCATACCCTTTGACCTAACAATACTTCTATTAGGTCTGTATCCCAAAAGAAATTTTTGAAAGATGGGAAAGGACCTGTATGTATAAAAATAAAAATAGCTTCTCCTTTCTGATGGGAAAAATAATTGGAAATTGAGAGGAAACTCATTTAGGGAATGGTTGAGCAAATTATGACATGAGATTATGATGGGATAATATTATACTAAAAGAAATGATGATCAGGGCAGCTAGGTGGCATAAAGTAGTTCAACAGCTTTGAAATCAGGAGGACCTTAGTTAAATCTGGTCTCAGACACTTAACACTTCCTAGTTGTATGACCCTGGGCAAGTCACTTAACCCTGATTGCCTCAGGAAAAAAAAAGAAAGAAAGTAAAAAGAAATGAAAAACCTGGAAAGACTTCCTTCAGCTGATGCAAAGAGAATTATATTGAGTACAAAGTAATAGTATATTGTAGAATGATCAACTGTGACATTACTATGTCTGCAACATAATGATCCAAGATAAATCTGAAGAAGTTATGATGAAAAATGCTATGCATACCCAGAGAAAGAAGTGATAGTAGCTGAATTCATATTGAATTATATCTTTTTTCAATTCATTTTTCCTTGAGAATTTTCATTTTTGGGATCTGTTTTCTTTTACAAGTAAATACATAGACGGAGTTTTTGAAATTATATTCTCTCAAAAGAGGTGGATTGTGTTTTTCATAACAAACCCTTCAAAATTGTCTTAGATCTTTGTATTGCCAAGAATAGCCAAGCTAATCATAACTAATAATTACACAATATTGTTATTATTGTTTACAATGATTCCTCTTATTCGGCTCTACTTTGTGTCAGTTCATATAAATATTCTGAGATTTTTCTGAAAGCATCCTGCTTGTCATTTTAAAAAATATTAATAGTAACTATTTATTTTTTAAATACATGCAAAAATAGTTTTCAACATTCACCCTTGAAAAACCTTGAGTTCCAAATTTTTCTCCCTCTCTCCACACCTGTCCCTTCCCCTAGATGGCAAGTAATCCAATATAGGTTAAATATTTCCAATTCTTCTAGATATATTTCCATAGTTATGCTGTTCAAAAACAATTAGATCAAAAAGAAAAAAAAAACAAGCAAACAAATAAACAACAATAACAACAATGGGAATGTGAAAATGCTGTGCTGTGATCCACATTCAGTCTCTATAGTCCTCTCTCTGGATGAGGATGGCAATTTCAAATACAAGTCTATTGAGTTGTCTTGAATTACCTCATTGTAGAAAAGAGCTAAGTGCAACACAGTTGATCATCACATGATCTTTTTGCTTGTGCAATATTCTCTTGGTTCTGCTGATTTAGCTCAGTATCAGTTCATGTAAGTTTTTTCAAACTTTTCTGAAATCAGCCTGCTCCTCATTACTTATTCAACAATAATTCCATTACATTTATATACTATAACTGTTCTCCATCTGATGAACATTTAGTCAGTTTCTAGCTCTTTGTCACCACAAAAAGGGCTGTTACAAACATTTTTGCACAGATGGGTTCTTTTCCCTTTTTTATGATCTCTTTAGGATACAAACCCAGAAGAGATACTGTGGATCAAAAGGTATGCACAGTTTAATAGCTCTTTGAACATAGTTCCAAATTGCTCTCTGGAATGGTTGAAATAGTTCACAACTCCACCCACAATATGTTATTGTCCCAGTTTTCCCACATCCCTTCTAACATTTATATTTATTTTTTTCTGAATATCCTAACCAATTTGAGAGGTATAAAATCATACCTCAGCATTGTCTTCATTTATATTTCTCTAATCAATAGTGATTTAGAGGATTTTTTTTTTCATATGACTAGAAATTGTGTTAATTCCTTCATCTGAAAATTGCCTATTTATATCCTTTGACCAATAATTGATGAATTATGTGTGTTCTTGTAAATTTGAATCAATTCTCTATATATTTTACAAATGACACCTTTGTTTGTAATTTTTTCCCCAGTTGTCTACTGACCTTCTGATCTTGGTTTTGTTAGCACAAAATATTTATTTATTTATTTTTAATATACATTGCTTTAGGTATCATATTTGGAGAGAAAAATCAGAACAAAAGGGAAATGTAATTGTAGAAAAAAAACAGAAAAAAGAGCTGAACATAATATGCATTGATTTATATTCAATTTCCATAGTTCTTTTTCTGGATGCAGATGACATTTTCTATCCAAAGGATATTGGGATTGATGTGGAGCCAAGATAGTGGAGTAAAGGCAGCATCTTGTCCAACCTCTTCTTCAAACTGCTCCAAATTTCTTTAAATAATGACTTTAAACAATTTTTTTAGAACACCAGAACAACTGAAAAGGAGTAGAATATTTTCCAGCTGAAAGCAACCTAGAAGCTTAGGAGAAAAAGGTCTATGACATCAAGAGTGAGTGTTCAGCATGCAGCCTCATACGAAGCCTTGACCTATGAATCAGTGGTAGTACTGGTGGATTCCAGACCTCTCAGTGCAAAGACACCAAATAAGAGGTGTAAATCAACAGAAAAGTTCTGTGGAACCAGAGTGGGAGGCCACTGCACAATCCCAGAGCAACCCCAGCTCTGACCTGACACCAGAACTCCAAAACAGCAGTAGTGCTGGAGGCTTTTGGATCCCTCACCCTGAGAACACCAGGGAAGACTCATAAGATGAATGGAAAGTGTCTGTGAGGGCAGCTAGGTGGTGCAGTGGATAGAGCACCAGCTTTGAAGTCAGAAGGACCTGAGTTCAATTCTGGACTTAACATTCCCTAGCTGTGCGATCCTGGGCAAGTCACTTAACCCCAATTGCCTCAGCAAAAAGAAAAAAAAAAGGAAAGTGTCTGTGGCAGTGGAGTAGGGGTCTGGTGTATAGTCTTAGCATAGCACAGACCAATCAGAACTCTAACCTTAACCAGCACATTAGATCTTACAGTTACAGTTGGGTGGTGATACATCTAAAAACTCTAGAGACAAAAAGAGTGCTTGTGATCATATTCCTAGAAGGACCTCTGAAAACAGCTGCAGAAAACCTCTGAACCTTGGGACAATGCCTCCACTCTGGAAATACAGCTCCACTTTAACAAAAAGTTAAAAGAAGAGTAATAGGCTAGGAAAATGAGAAGAAAATAAAAAAAGTCTCTGGCCACTGAAAGTTATTGTGGTGAAAAAAAAAGGTGATCAAAGCACACACTCATAATATGATAGCAAAGTCAAAGTTCCTTCATCCAAAGTCTCCAAAAATGAGATTTGGGCTCAGACTATAGAAGAACTCAAAAGTTTTAAAAAGCAATTAAGAGAGATAAAAGAAAAATTAAGGAAAGATTTGAGAAAGGTACAAAAGGAAATATAAAAAGTTAATGAGAAGAAGAATGTTTTAAAAAGCAAAATTGGCCAATTGGGAAAAAGGTAAAAGAGCTCACTGAGGAATATAATTCCATAAAAAATAGAATTGAACAAACAGAAGTTAATGGTTTTATCAGAAATCATGATATAATAAAGTAAACCAAAAAAATGAAAAAAATAGGAAAAATGTGAAATATCTCATTAGAAAAACAACTGACTTGGAAAGTAGATCCAGGAGAGATAATTTAAAATGTTTTGGTCTACCTGGAAGTCATGATCAAAAGAGACTGAATATCATCCTTCAAGAAATTATCAAAGAAAGCTGTCCTGAGAGTTTAGAACTAAAGGGAAAAATAGAAATTGAAAGAATCCACTGATCACTTCTTGAAAGAGATCCCGAAATAAAAACTACCAGGAATATTATGGCCCAATTCCAGAACTCCCAGGTCAGTGAGAAAAAATCACAAGCATTCAGAAAGAAATAACTCAAATATATTGAAGCACAGACAGTATAATACAAGATTTAGCACCTTCTACATTAAAGAACCAGAGAATTTGGAATATGATATTCTGGAGAGCAATGGAGCTAGAACTGCAGTCAAGTATTACCTATCCAGCAAAACTGATTATATATAATCCTTCAGAGGAAAAGGTGGTCATTCAATGAAGCAGAGGATTTTCAAACATTTGTAATGAAAAAATCAGAGTTGAATGGAAAATTTGATTTTCAAATATAGGCCTCTGGAGAAGCCTAAGGAGGTAATCAGGAAAGTAATTTTATAAAAGACTTAATAAGCTTTATCTTTTTTACATTCCTACATGGGAGGATGTAACTCAGAACTTTCTCATTATTATGGCAGTTAGAAGGAGTATATATAGACAAAGGACACAGGTGTGAGTTGAATATGAAGGGATAATATCCTTTTGTTTTTAATGGTGAAATTAAAGGATGAGAGAGGAATGTACTGAGAGAAAGCAAAAGGGAGAAATAGAATGTTGCAAATTATTTGCCATTAAAAAGAGTCAAGAAATAGCTTTTACATTGGAGGGGAAGAAGAAGAGAAGAGAAGAATGAGTGAATCTTCCTCTCATAATTGGCTCAAATAGGAAATAACATACATACTCAGTAGGAGTTAGAAATCTATCTTACCCTGCAGAAAAATAGGAGGGAAATGGGATATGGGGAGGGGAGTGATAAAAGAGAGGACATATTGAGGGAGTGGGTGATCAGTAGCAAAACACTTTTGAGGAGGGACAAGATGAAAGGAGAGAAAATAAATTAGCAATAGTAATTATAAAAAAAAATAACTTCAAAGCAAGTTTCTCTGATGGAACATTATTATTCTCTGGGAAATGATGAGCAGGATGCTTTCAGAAACAAACAAATAAAAAAGCAAACAAACAAAAAACCCTGGAATGTCTTCCAAGAACAAAGTGAAATATACTGTGTAGAAAGGAATAGCAATGTTCTGAGATGACCAGCTGTAAATGACTGTAATTCTCAGTAGTACAATCAAGAAAAATTCTATCCATACCCAAAGAAGGAACTGATTGAGTCTAAATTCAGATTGATGCATTTTCTATTTCTCTATCTCTCTTTTTAATATATTTTTCTTTAGGCTTTTCTATTTTCATTAGAGTGGGAATTTTTTTTCACAACTTGATTTTTATAGAAATGTTTTTTATAATTTCATATGTAGTTTCTTAATTAATAATTCACATGTAGTGGGGATAAGAGAGAGAATCAAGACATCAAAAATCTTAAAAACAAATATAAAAAATAATTGTTTTGACTTTAACTGGAGAAAAATTTAAATAAATGATTTAAAAAAAAGATTTATTGGGATTGCTTTGGATTACCAAACCACTGAGAACAGTCTCTTGTAGTTTACCATCTCACATTTTTATTGTTATTATGTACAGTGTTTACTGTTCTGCTTGTTTTGGTAGTGTCAGTTTTCAGGCCTTTCTGTAACCAGCTTGTTAATCATTTTTATGGAATTATAGAATACAATTCTCTACGTGGAGAATTTATTATATATAATATTAATAAATGTTAAAATCATAGAATTTATGTAATTATATTACAATAATATCACATTACCTTCATATATCACAATTTATTTAGCCATTTTCCAGATTATGGGCATCCACTCATTTTTGAATTCTTTGCTACCACATGAAGAGCTGCTACAAATATGTTAGCACATGTAGGTATGTTTCCCTCCTTTATAGTTTCTTTGGGATAGAGACCCAGCAATAACACTGCTGGGTCAAAGTGTACACCCAGTTTCATAGCACTTTAGGCATATGTCCAAATTGTTTTTCAGAATGGTTGTATTTGAGAATAATAATATCCCATTACCTTCAAATACCATAACATGCCCAGTCATTCCCCAATTGATGGGCATCTACTCATTTTCTAATTCTTTGCTACCACAAAAATTACTACAAACATTTTTGAACATGTGTATCCTTTTTCCTCCTTTACAATTTCCTTGGGATATAGATCCAGAAATGGCACTGCAGTGTTAAAGGATATGCACAGTTTCAAAGCCCGTTGGGCATTGTTCTATATTGTTCTCCAAAATGGATGGATCATTTCACAAATCCACCAACAATCCATTTTCCTACACCCCTCCAACATTTATCATTGTATTTTCCTGTCATTTTAGTCAATCTGGGAGGCATGAGGTGGTACCTCAGAGTTATTTTAATTTGCAATTTCAAATTAATAATGATATAGAACATTTTTTCATATGGCTATCGATAGCATTAATTTTGTACCTGAAAATGATTTGTTCATATCATTTGACCATTTATCAATTGAAGAATGACTTGTATCATAAATTTGACAGAGTTCTTTATATATTTTAGAAATAAAACTTTTATCAGAAACACTGGCTGTAAAAATGTTTTCCCAAATTCGTACTTCCCTTTTAATCTTGTTTTTGTTGGTTTTGTTTGTGCAAAACATTTTTAATTTAATGTAATCAAAGTTGTCCATTTTGCCTTTAATAATGCTTTTTACTTCTTCTTTGATCATAAATTCCTCCTTTCTTCAAAGATCTGATAGATAAATCACCCTTTGCTCTCCTAATTTGCTTAAGATATCATCCTTTATGCCAAATCATGTACCCATTTTGACCTTATTTTAATATGGAGAATGAGATGTAGGTTTACACTGAGTTTCTGACATGTTTTTTTTTTCCAGTTTCCCTAGCAATTTTTGTCAAACAGTGAATTCTTATTCCAGATGCTGGGCTTTGGGCATTTATCAAATATTAGATTACTATAGGCCTTGATTATTGTGTCATGTGTATCTAATTTATTCATCTGATCCACCACTCTCTCTCTTAGTTATTTCTTGATAACTGCTGCTTTATAATATAGTTTTAAGTCTGTCACTGAACAAATAGATGAATTTAGGCAGAATTACCATTTTTATTGCATTGACTTGGACTAGTCATGAGCAACTGATATTTTCATGATTGTTTTGATCTGATTCTGTTTATGTGAGTGGTGTTTTGTAATTGTCTTCATAAAGTTCCTAGGTTTTTCTTGGCAGGTAGACACACAAATATTTAATTTTGCCTATAGTTATTTTAAATGGAATTTCTCTTTCTATTTCTTGCTACTGGGCTTTGTCAATAATATATAGAAAGGCTGATGACTTGTGGGTGTTTATTTTGTATCCCACAACTTTGCTAAAGCTGTTAATAGTTTCTAGTAGGTTTTTGGATGATTTTCTAGGATTCCCTAAGTGTTCATCATATCAACACCAAAGAGTAATAGTTTTATTTCCTCATTGTCTATTCTAAATTATTTAATTTCTTTTTCTTTTTTATTGCTAAAGCCAATAATTCCATTACAGTTGAATAATAATGGTGATAACAGGCATCCTTATTTCACCCCGGATCTTATTGGAAATGCATTCAGCTTTTCTCCATTACAAATAATGCTTGCTGTTGGTTTCAAATAGATACTACTTATTATTTTAAGAAAAAACTCCTTTGATCCCTAAGCTTTTTCGTGTTTTTAATTGGCATTGTTCCTGTATTTTGTCATTTTTTTCATCTATTGAAATTATCATATGATTTCTCTTTTATTGATATTAGAAATTATATAGCTTTCCTGTTATTGAACCAGCCTTGTATTCCTGACATAAATATCTCTTAGTCATAATTTATTATCCTGCTGACAAGTTACTATAATCTCTTTGCTAATATCTTAATTGATTTTTTTGTATCAGTATTCATTAGAGAGATTGATCTTTATTTTTTTGTTTGTTTGTTTGTTTGTTTTAGCTCTTTCTGGTTTAGGTATTAGTACCATGGTTGTGTCATGGAAGGAACTTGGCAGGACTCTTTCTTTACATATTTTACGTAATATTAGAATTAATTGTTCTTTAAATTTTTGGTAGAATTCACTTGTAAATTCATCTGGCCCTAGAGGTTTTTCTTATGGAGTTCATTAATGGCTTATTTAATTTCTTTTTTTCTAAAATGGGACTATTTAATAATTTATTTCCTCCTGCTTATTTGGGCAATTTATGCTTTTGTAAATATTAATCCATTGTGGCAGCTAAGTGATGAAGTGGATAGAGCACCAGCCCTGAAGTCAGGAGGACTTGAGTTCAAATCTGGTCTCAGACAATTAACACTTTCGAGCTGTGTGACTCTGGACAAGTCACTTAACCCCAATTGTCTCAGCAATATATATATATATATATATATATATATATATATATACACATATATAAATCCATTTTGCTTATGTTGTCAAATTTATTGGCAATCAGGGTAACTTATAAATAGATTTCCATGACATCTTCTTAGGTTTCTATTTTTTAGGTACTAAAAGTAGAAAAGTACTACCTAGTTCTTAGGTATTTTTTAAGTGACAAAAAAAGTGTAGACTTGGCCAAGGCTGGGAACTTTTAGTTGCTGAATCTACTAGTTTTAAATATACTTTCATATTCCCTCTCCTTATTCTTATTTTGTTCCATTGTTTTCTCACTCTTCTTTTCCGCATTTTTATCCCTTCCTTTTTTCCTTCCCTATCATTTGTCTTTGTCTCCAATCATTTCACTTCATTCTTTCCCCTCCATGCCTGTTTTGTCATCCTGAAATTTATAACCATGACTTTATTCCTAGAAATCCTCTATGTCTCAAACATTCTCAGTTGAAGCAGCCTGTTCCCTTTGCATTATACTTCTACAAAGGCCACTTAACTTTTCCTATTGTTGACTTTTTCCTGAGGTTTTCATTTTCTGGGGAAGGACCCAACCTAGCCTGCTTTCATCCCCTTCCTGGACCCATTCTTGTCTTTCTTGATTTTGAACTAGTTAACAGAATTTTACTGAACTGGTTTCTAATCTGGGTGATGTGGTCAAGATAGCAATTCCTACTTTGAAATGAACATGTGACAAACTCACAATGGCTATTCTCTTTGGCAAAAGCTAGAGTTCTAGGTTACAAAGGAAATGAAGGGCCAAAATAGACACCAGAAATGACAAATATAAAGTAGAGTTGGAAGAGCAAAAAGTTAGGCAAAGAAAAAGACAAGTTCCCCAGAGGAAGTCACATTAACCATGAGAAAGGAAATCCTCCATCAGGTAAGCCATTGACTGGCAGATTGGACTGACCAAAGTTACATAAAAGTAAGGAGAAAGGCACCATTAAAGGGAGAGCACTATGAGAGGGGAAAGAGAGAGAGAGAATAATCTCATAGTGGGCTTAATCTTGAAGAGTATTTAGCAAAGATTTTCATCATAAACAAATCCTTTATAGGGGAAATATAATATTGGGGGTTTCTTGGGGAGAGGAAGTCAGAAGGATGGGTCAGGAGCCAGGTGGCAGACCAGATCCAGGACCTGCCTAAAATATGCTAATTAAGCAATTCTGGAAAGTTAACTTCTTTACTTCTGATAATAGGAAAAATGTGGGAAAGCTAAGTTCCCATCAACCTTGTTTGAAATGTTATAACTATCTTTAAAGATGCTAACTAGATTGGAGACAGGATGAATGAATTAACAAGAGACTCTAACTTTACATTATTCTATAGAATTGGATAATCTGGGAATCCATTTGAGCTTTTTTCTGAAAAGGGAAAAGAGTCAGCTACATCACTGGGAATGTCCAGAGATGAAATAGAGTAGGCCAGAGACAGGGGTGTCAGCAATCAAGCAGCAATCTAATTAGTTTCAGATCAAGGAATGTGGTTTGCAAATTTGAAGTTCTCTTGAAAAGAATTCCCTCTGCTGCAGTAAAGGGAAAGACAGTATAAATAAATCACAAGTGGGAAGGGCAGGGAAAGGAAGATTACAATACAATCATTTCCAGAGCTCAAGTGGTTTCTAAGGGCAAGCTGGCAAGTACAGGGCTATTACAAGTGTTCTGGAGTTCTATATAAATGATTATTGAGTTGATTGGTTCAAGTCTTGAAGGTTTTGGTTGCTTAGTAGGTAAAGAATCAGAGTTCTGTTACAGGAAGAGATTCTGCAGTATTTGATGCTCTTCATCTATACAAGCATAGAAATAGTGATTGTGAGAATGTTGTCAAGAATTAAATCATCATTTTAAGCTGCATTGTGAGTCTCTGACTCCCAAGCCAGAATCTGCTTAGCATATCAATTTATGCATTTCATATTTATTAATAGGAAAATCACAAATCCCTTTGCAAGCCCAAATAGCTGAACCAGGTACTTTCATGCTCCCCTATTCTCCAACCTGTGTTTCAGTTTCCTTCTGTGTTTTGTCTTCCCCCATTAGAAAATTTAGAATATAGGCTCCTGGAAGGCAGGAACTGATTTTCTTTTTGCCCACATTTGTGTTGCCAGCACTTACCATAGTGTCTGATGGACAGGCAGTAAGTACTTAATAGATCCTTGTTTACTTCCTTCCTTCCTTCTCCTTTAATTCTCCTTGCATTAAGTGGAGCAAGTGGATAGACTGGATAGAATTCTAATAGTGGACAAACCAATGGGCCCAGAGGAAAGAAGACCAGAGTCCAAATCAAATCTTGGAAACATAATAGTCGGGAGAAACTAAGCATGTAATTTCTCACTATTGTTTGCACATAATAGGAGTTCAATAACTTTTTATTCTCTTCTTTTTTCAACTATAAGCATATTGAAATATTAAACTTTGCTCAACAACCTTTTTCCACCAAAATTCTCAGGGAACAAGTTAAGATAGATAATTCTATTATTTTCTAATGTAAACAGATTCCATTAGTGATGACACAGAAGAGTAGAAATATATAACTATATCACACTGTAAGACAAGAAATATAAATGCAATTTTTTCTGAAAGCAGTTAAAGGAGGTTATACTATATGAAAAGAGATTTGGTCCCTTTAAAAAGCCAGGAGCAGAACAATCTGATCTTATTTGAAATGACTGCTAGGGGACCATTTGATACAAATTAATTAGTAAAACTCTTAGGAGTTAGAGATTTGATAGAAAGGGAAAATTTGGAGCAAATTCAGTTTAAAAGAAGAAGAAACTACCAAATGGGAAAAAGCACAATAATTAGATTTTTAAAGAAAGTAGCAATATCATCATTATTCCTGAATATAGCTTTATCTTTTCCTTCACCACAAGACAAGAAAACCCAGGAGTTTATCGAGGGGCAAAGAGCTACTGATAAAGTCTGCTGAAAAAGGCCCAAATAGCCATTTTCTCAGTAGTTAGCTAATAGCCATGTTAAAGGCTTTTTATATGGGAAAAAATGTAAAGCTTCTTTTAGTGGGAATGGGATAGATTTGGATAATCAAGAGAAGTTTTGATACAAACCAGGATAAAAAGGCCAGGGAAAAATCTCTAGAGAATCTATCTCCAATTTGGGAGAGTAGAGTTTCCAGGTGGATTTCTTATTTGTCATTACCTGTTGCAACAACAAACATTTACTGAAGGAAAGTATAAACATAGGAACATTTCTCACAAAGTCAAAGTATTCTCCAGAGGATTATGCTTGAGTCCAAAATGTATCATCAGGTAAAAATTATGATTGAGTTAGCAAGCTCTACAATATGGGGTAGGGAAGCTGGCAGATGAGGGCATGGAAAGATGTAGAGATTTGTTAGCTAATAGAGATAGAGAAGATATCTAAATGTGGTGTTGGTTATGGTATTGTGAATCCTGAGAAGCTGTGTGGACTACTGTGATGAATAAAGACCTAAATCTAAAGCATCTAATTATTTTCAAGTCTGACAAAGAGATTCCCTTCAGAATTATAACTAGCTAAATGGAATTTAGGAGCTGCTTACTCAGGGTGCTATAATTATAGTGCTTTGTGTAGAATTGTACTATATATGGATTGGGTAAAATTCTGTAAGGGAGGAAAGGTGTGATAATTCTTCAGATTTTTGCCACACCCAATTTTATATATTGTTCTGCTTTCAGACATGCCAGGACAAATGCATATAATTTTTTAAAAAATTAATTGGTATAAGAAACAATGTAAATTTAAAAAGAAAACAAATAATGAAATATTCTTATAACTCATACACAAAAGCATATAAATCTCAATTTTCAGAGGTATAAAAATGTAATCCCCTCAATATCTAGAACCAGGAAAAAAGAATCACTTTATATTCACAATCAGGTAAGTGAAGAGAAGGAAGTTGTCTAAAGCTAAAAAAGATAATGAATCTCCTGTATTCTTTTAGGTACCTTTAAAAGTCACTGCTTTCTAGAGTAAATATTCTCATTCCTTGAAGCATTCTTCCTGTGAAATAGTTTCAAGTCTCTTCCTCAGCCTGTTTTCTATCTTTAACCTGAATCCCAGTTAACGTTCTCTTTAAAACATGATATTCAGACTCCAATACCCTAGATGTAGTTTTTATTGATCTCACCACTCAAATGAAGTACAAGAAAGAAACAAATAAAGTTGTTACTGTTGGAGTGTCAATTTATCCCATGCTGGTCAGTTGAGTCAATCTATCTATCTCTGTATCTATCCAGAGTGGGAAATGGTTCCTGGACATATAATGATAGTGGGTAAAATGTAGTGGATTTTTTTGTTGTTTAACTGTATCACACATTAATTCCTCATATTACATTTTGGTGAAAAGTACAGCTGATATGATCATCACTCTTTTTAAAAGACGAATAAACATATAAGCTCATGATATTAGTCATATAACTTCAGGGGATCATAAAATTGGAACCTCGCTATTCTAACTTTCAGATCTTCCCTCCACACCATCACACATTTCATATAATTAAGTTGTCATTACTGTTCCATCTACAGTATAATACACACACACACACACACATTTCTCCTATTATCCCATAACTGCTGAATTTTTTTTCACCATGCAAATGACTGAGATGCACATGTAAGGAAGATTCATTGAATGCCTAGTTTACTGATCTCAATCACCTAATCCCCCATTTTGGTATTTTTCTTCCTTTTATTTATATTCCCCTCTTAATTCTATTGTCTACTTATAAGCCATTGTTTTGTATCCTTGGCATGTCTCATCTCATAATTCTTCAAAAATGTTATCTAATTTCTTTTTGTATCTTTCAAAATGTGTTCAGGTATATTGACAATCTTGGCATTCTTCCCACATGGAAACTTTTTTGCCTCTGAACCTTCAGAAAGATTGGAGAGAAAACCTTCAATCAAAAGAGCCAGACTCATGAATTGATTTCCAGCTTCATTTTTCAATGATACTTTCTCCATTTTTTTCTGAGTAAAGGTGAAGACATTATTAGGCATTTTTAGTTGTTATTGATGTGATATTATTGCTTAATGATTGGATGAAAACATAAAAAGAAATGATATCAATGTCATCTATCTATCTTAGCTTTCACTGACTGACTACAATCTATAAAATTGTGTTCAGAATTGAACAGCATATGTTCTAACTACACAGAAGATCATATGAGAGAAAGTAGCATTTGTTACAAGTTATATGATTCATATACAATACAAACATGGACAAGTAGCTTGTACATAAAATCGATTAATATTTACTGCTCTAAATACTTATTAATAATATTATTATTAATTATTAATTAATACTTAAGTACTTATTATTTATAACATTTTATCAGTAAAATTATGTAAGTGGTAACAAAACTAAAGAATGACATGATGCTTATTTGGAAAATAATTACAGCTTCAATTTATATAACTGTTTAATATTGGTAAAACTGCTGATGTATATTTTCTCATTTCATTGTCACAGTCATACTTCTACATGGGTGATATTCTTACCTTATAAATGAGGAAACTGAAACTAAGAGTGATTGACTTACCCAAGTTCCCACAAGTAATGTTTTGGAGGCAGGATTTGAACTCAAATCTTTTTGATTCCAAGTTTAGTTCTCCATCTCCTATATCATAAAGCAGAACAACTGATTGGAACAATCATTTTAGGTGAAAAGCTTCCTCAATATTCCTTAATTTCCTTTCTTACATAAAAATGTCTTGCTCATGTTATTGATATATTGCTGCCACAATGCAAACATCATCATTGCAAAAAAAAACTATAAGTTTTTTTTTTCTCAGAAAAACTAAAATAAGACTATGACAAACTATGAAGGAAATATTACTTACTTGAATAAGCATTATATATCTCTCTATATAATGTATGAATATATGTATGTATATGTATACACATGTACCCACACATATATACTCATGTATGTACATATATATATATATATATATATATATATATATATATATATATATTACACACATACAAATCCAAAACATGTTTCCTGTTTAAAAAACATGATTAAATCTGAAAGGATCACTGTGGTTCCACTGGAGATGTGCATCCATTTATTTTCAGACAAAAGACATCACTCTCATTTTTTGAAAAATACAATGAATTGGCAAGTTTCCATGACTGAAAGAATTTCATTTTGAATTAATAGTTTCAATAGTCATAGAACTCACAGCAGTACCTTTAAATTTATCCCTTAAATTTAGATTTTTCTCAATCAGACTTTCAAAAAAAATTTAATCAAAAAAAAAATCATTAACTAGCCCAGAAAACAGCTTCTCTAAGATTACTTAGGGATCTGATAGGAAAAGAATATTATTCCTTACAAATTCACTCAAAGAAGTTTGTGTACATCTAGGAATAATTTGGATTCAAGTCATTAAAATATAATGCTGATTACTTTTAAACTAACATAATTTGAATATCTACCCATTGCAGACCACCATTCCCATAAACATCACAATGTATTCTTCAATAAGAAATGAATTGCAAATTCTGTCTGAATTTCATTTTTGCTAGTTTTGAAATAATCCATTTAGGGAAAAATAAATATTGGAATATTTAGAAAAATTTTGCAGAAGAATTTCTGAAAAAGAAACCATATCAATAGACACAGAACTCCAAGTACAGGTCCATGGGCAGTGGTTGCTTTTGGTACATCACTTTTTACTTTCAACTTCAGATTTCGTTTATGTTGTTACATTAGCATTGTGGCATTGAAGTCACTAGGTTAGTTGAAAGATAGTGAAGTATGGAGGCAATCTCACCCCCAGGAATTTGTAAAAGAAATATTTCTTAAGATAATATTTTAAATAGAAGTCACTAAACTGCTTGTAAATTAAGCCAGAATTTAAACTTGATATAGAAAAAAAAACATATTTTATCATTACTATAATCTAAAACTGAAATAAACCATTTTTTTAGGAATGACCATTTATCAGATCTGTGATGTAAGGTACTCATATATAGTTGTACTAGATGACCTTTGTTGTTTCTTCTAATTCTGAGAGTGATTCTGTCATGATTCTGCTGGACTCTTTCCTGGATAGACCACATTTCGAATATGCCATTGGGTTCTTCATCCAGTTATATATGGAGAGAACTTAAAATCTGGTGAATAACAACACTGGCAAATGACCTCCAAAGCACTCCCTTGTAAATTCAGTTGAAAGAAACTTAGGTCAGTTAATCTATATAATTGGGGTCCAGCTCAAATAGAAATTTGGATAACTTAAGCCATATGTAAAGATCCCTCCTGGGTGCATATTAATTAAGAAAACCACATATTGACATGATCTATGTTCTACTCCATTGTTATTTATTTTGTTAAACATCATTCAATTACATTTTAATATAATTTGAGATATATTTGGAAATTTTGAGGTCCTTGTGTGACCTTGAATTACATGTATGATCCTCTTTTCTAGACAAAAGAAAACTTAGCAGAGACATGGAAGTAATCTTTGGCTACATGAAGGATTGTCACATGAAGAAAGTCCTAGTTTTGATCTGTTTGATCCCAAAGCACAGAACTTGATGCCTCGAGGAACAAAGTAGTAATAGAATTAAGCCAAACAACCCTTCCTACCTATCCTTCTGATATTTTTATTCATGCCCTCATATGTCATTATATCATTCCTCCCTCCATCAAAGTTATTGCTAAAAATGTAATACATGTGCAAGAATAGATTTGTGGACTGCTGCATAAAAGCTTCCAACCAAGTTGGCGTTGATCTATTAATTACTTTTCTTTAAGCCTGGAAGCTTAATCAGTTCCAAATCCCTCTAACTATTCCATTATTCAGTCCATATAACTCTATTGCACCTACAAAGATATCAAGAAAGACTTTGTCAAATGCCATGCCAAAAGCCAGGCTTATTATATCCAATCCATGAACTTCATTGACAGGAGTTTAGCAACACTGTTAAAGAGGAAATTAGGTTGGTCTGGAATTTTTTTGTTCCTTAATAGGTCTTGCTGGTTGACAGAGTTTTTTTTTTTTAACTTTTCATTCTAAATCTTCACAAACTATCTCTTTAATAGTGTGTTCTAGTATTGGTTGGGCCCCCTTGTTCATAGTTTTAAAAATCTTTATAACCTTAATATGTAACATCAGAAAAAACTAATTTCTTAGCAATTAGTTTTATCATCTCTTGGTAAATGAAGAGAGAAAAAAATAGAAGCAGTATCATATTTTATATTCTTGGGCTCAAATATTATTGTAGATGACAACCATAGCCAGGCAATTATTATGTACTTGCTCATTGGAAGAAAAACTCTGGTGAGATATCTCTATACCACCTCTCTGATGGAGGTATAATCAAAGCTATATTTTTTTTTGTTTTTGTCTTTTGTTTATTTGTTTTTCCCCAATAGTAGCTTATGACTGAAAGCTAGACTATTAAGGAAAAAAAAAAGAAAAGAGGGGAAGGGAAGTGGAGTGCCATTGAATCAACACTTTCACACCCTTGAATTGCAAGAAAATTTAATCAAACAATATTTAAAGAAATTAATTCAGACTAGTCACTGGAAGGTCAACTACTGAATCTAAAGTTTATTTTGGCCACATGATGAAAGGACAGGACTCATTGGCAACTTCAGAATTTGCTTAACACTTTAAAACTTGTTGCCTTCATCAGCCTATAAGTAACTGTGGGGGAAGATAGGAAATAAATTTCAATTGAGATTTCAGCTTCTCCAAATGAAACAATGGCTTTACATTGCCCAGTGTATTTATGTGTAGAACTTTCTAAACTGGTTTAGTTCTTAAATTCAACCCACAAATATTCAGTGCTTATTGGCAGAATCTGAGGGCACAAACATAAATTAAAATTTGTCCTTGAACTTCATGAATCAGTTATCATAATATTATGAAGAGTTAAGGAAATATATGAAAAACAACAACAATAAAACCTATATTCAGGGGCTGAATGTAGTAAGCAAAAAGAAAGAACTAAAGTACTCCGAGAGCAATTTAACCATATTGGTAGGTGGCTTAATGCATTCACATTTTAGACTTGGGTAGGCTTAATTATAGTCTATACCTTCTGAAGTTAGGAAAAAACATTTAGGATTCCCTTTCCATTATTTCTTATCATTTTTAAAGTTTTATTAATTCCTTCTGTTTACATATATATATATATATATATATATATATATGTAATATCCAGATACATTTCTCTCCCATCTCCATATTTGGGAGACTACATTATTTCCAATCTTGCCATTTCCTGTCTCTTCTTTTCTCCTCCTATTATATAAGAGATGACTTTGTAACAGGGATAAAAATATTCACAAAGAATTTAGTGTGCATATATGGTTGGAGAAATATAGGACAAATTTTCAGGAAAGGAGGAAAATGAGGAGATGAAAGGAATTGAGAATGAAAATTTTGTTTTTAGCATACTTCTTGAAGTGCCTATGAGCTATCATATAGGAAATGCCTAATAGGTTGTGATGAGAGACTAAAATTCAGGAAGAAACAGGAATAGAAAAATCAGTGATAAATAAATAGATATAATTTAAAAATATTTTACTTCAAGGGTAAGGTGAAAGGTTTTACCCTTGCAAAGTTTTTTGGGAATCATTGATCCAAACTTTAATAATTTCTGTGTGTTTTTTCCAAATTCTGTCTAGATTTTCTCTAGTTTTAGTTTATAAGTCAAAAGTGATGGTATTAGCTACAATAAAAGCCTAAATTTTAAAAACATATATTGTATTATCTCATCCAGTTGCCACAGGGTCCACTAAGAAGCTGGTCCCTTTATAAACAGGACATGCCTAAAAGCAGATTCAAGACAGCAGAATGCTGAGCAAGGAAGCCCTTTTTTTGCCTTTGTGAGCTCCATTTGGACCTTGTCTCACCCTCAACTGAGACTTCATGTTCTCTAGACCTTTGTTTGATTTCCTAGTGAATGATTTCTGAACTATTTCTTTCTAACCATTTAATCTCAATTCACTCCCATGCTATTTCGGTTTGCCTTCTTTATTGAAAAGACCTCAACTTTGAACCAGATTGTACTCCTGTCAGCAACATGGCATAAGTTTAGTTTTTCTTTATTTAAACTCTTTTCTTGAGAAACTCAAAGATGGTTCTTTGACCGAAGCATTAATACCATAAATCTAAAGTTTCATTTAACAATTTTTTTCAGTTAGCATTGAGATTATGTAAACATTTATACTAAATTTTAAGAGATTCCTCATCTTTATTCAGCTAATAAACTTATTATGACCAAACATTATGCTAAAGGCTAGGATTTGTAATGAAAGGCAAAATCATTTTCCTGTCTTCAAATAACTTATATTATTTTTACAATTTATTTTATTTTTAATTTATCAAATAAAACAAACATTTACATTGCAAAATATAATTTTAAAAAATATAATTGCACATGAAATTATGAATCTAATAACAACAACTTTCTATTCCTTTTAAATATATAATAAAACTATCACATTCTTTTTTCTTTTGTTCCCTTCCCTCATCCCCTCTAGGAATGGCTAATATTTACACAGAGAAATTCATACATACACACACACAGAGTTATTCTATGCATACTTTTATTTATTGGTTCTTTCTCTAGATATAGATATTATCTTAATTTATCCTTTATTTTTGTGTATTTTTGAGTCAAAATGACTTCACTTAAAATCATTCTTAAAACAACGTAGTTCTTACTATATGCAATATTCTTTTGTTTCTACTCACTTCACTATTCATCATTTTGTGCAAGTTTTCCTATGTCTTCCCAAGTTCATTCAGCTCACCATTTCTTATAAGTAGAGTAGTATTCTATCACAACCACACACCACAATTTACTTAGTCATTGTCTAATTGATGGGAATCTATGTAATTTCCAGTTCTTTTTCACACAAAGAGAGCTGCTTTAAACATCCATATTGAAAGATGTTAGTATTTGTGAATTTCCCTCCATCTTATTTTTATTCATCATTTTTTCTCCATCTCTCTTTTTATCCCAGCCTTGTCACTTATCTTCTCTTTCTACCATTCCAATACCAATTCAGACACTTGTTCAAAAATACCTCCCTTCATCTTCCTACCACCATTCTCCCAAATATGGAGTTTACACTATAATGAGAGAGACAACAAGAAATAACAGGAACATAAAAGAAATATAGAGTGTAGGGAAGATGATCCAAGAGAAGAAGGTGCTAGCAGCATGGAGATTCAAAGATGAATTCCTGTAGAAGGAATTTAAGAGGTCTGGATAAAAAACAAGGAAACTAATGGACAGAGGGGACACAGCAAAACATTCAAGGAATGAATATCAGTGAGTACAAAGAATATATGGTTTTGTATGAAATTCATGTTGTGGGAAGAGGATGAAAAAGGTATATGCTGGATTATTCTATGAGCCCAGTATGAAATGGTAGATGAAGAAATGTTAGAAAGAATTGGTGATAAGAGACCTGAACTGCAAAGTCAGAGAAACATGAAAGGACAAGATATGAGAAATCCAAGTGAATTACACTAGATTTCAACTTTGTAGTGACTTGAAAGATACCATAAGAGAAGAGCATGAAGGAAATATAATGGAGGATGACTCAGTAGTTGGAGAAGAGGGAAAGGGCAAAAAGACCCTATTTCAACAGAATTTTTAGAAGTATAGTAGTAATTTAATTAGTAAACATTTAATAAATAAAAGGCTTATGGCCATTATGGTATCATTAATTAAAAGAAACTATTCATGGTTTTATATCATTACTTTATAGATAATCACAGCACAGTATCATTACACATGTAAGATGATGATAAAATTATAGAATTGTTTGAGATTCTTCTCCAAAGAGATTAACAAATTAAGAATAACTGAAACTTTGAAGCATCATGCTTACTCCCATGATAAAATGTTATGTTAGCATCTTTTGCACTCTGGTTTTGCACCCTTAATATCCAGCATAATACTCGCATATAACAAGTACTTAAAGAATCTTTATTGATAGAATGATTGACTAATGATTGAAAGGCAGAGAAGCATACTGTATAGAGTGATGGTCCCAGTATTAGCAAGATTTGGGTTGAAATTTCATTTCTACCAAATATAATCTGAGTGACCATGAACAACTTAATTTAACTCTGTCAATCTTCAAAGACCATAAGGTGCACAAGATTTCTAGTCTACATTAGTAGAAGGGATTTCTTAAATAAATAGTGTCCTATTAACAATAAAACCAAAAATTAGGGCCAAAGGGGAAAAATCCATAAACTACTTGTGTATTTGCATTCCAATTGACAATATGATCTACTTATTAGGGAAAGTAGTTCTTTATCTGTCAAAGCAGAATTGCTTGGTAATAATGGTCTTAGTATTATTCTAGGAAATATGTAAAAGAACACACATCTATAGGATTTGATTTACCAAGGAGATTTAACAAAAGCTAGTAGAAAATAGAGCAGCAATCACATTTTAATAAAGCACAGAGACAAGAGGCAAAAAGTGAAGAGGAACACAAAGGCAGATTATGGTGTGAGAAGTAATGGTAAAGGAAGGAAAGCAGTGCCAGGTGGAGGGAAAGGACAGGGAAGGTTGAGAAAAGAAAATATCTCTCATGCAGCAATGGATTAGAATTGAGAGAAGGAGGCAACATGAATTTATTGAATATGGAAGAATGCTAATGGGGCAGGAGTCTCATTTTATAGGGTTTTTTTTTAAAGAAATAGATCAACACTTATCTGTGTCACCTTGTGCTTATTTGATTAACATATGTAAATCATCTCAAAATTATTGTTAAAATTTCAGAGTTATCATCTCAAAGTTACCAACTCCTTTTTGATATTCTGCTGGTCTGGAACTATGGAGGTCTTGATTATGTGTAGAATTTCCATATCATAGGACCAGAACTTTAACAAACAATGCTTAAATTGATTCCACATACATTACAGGATGTGAATTTTGGTTAATATATGATACAATTAGAAAATTATGTCCTTTTGATCTTTGGGACTGTTCATAAATGACTTCCAAGTTCCCTTTTCACAATTTTAGTTCAGTTATAACTTTTTATACTGATTATTAATAAAATTTACTATGCTGTCTAGAAGGGGCCAGGGTAAGAGAAATATTCAAGAGAACTAGAACAGGATACAATTTTATAATAGAGAGGGAAAATAACTACTATTGCCAAAGCTATGACATGTAAAGAAGATCCTGACCCTGACGGAACTGCATGTTTTATTATTGGCATACAGAAAGAAAAAAAAGTTCCTGCTATGGGAATGAACAAAGACAGAAATCATCATCCACAGTGACCCCCTCAATTCCTTCACTTAATGCCTTGAAAGTTACCTCCTAGAACTGGTCCGCATGAAAGAAGATTATTCTTCACTGAAACATATTGATCTTAAAAAAAAAAAACCTGCGGATATTAACTGATTCAAAAAAATTAAAAAATAATAGTAATTTAAAAGAAAATAATAGCTAGTCCTCTCACATCATTTTAAGATTTATAATGCTGTCCATATGTTATCTCATTTGATCTTCACAATAATTCTGTTAGGCAAGTGCTATCATTGTCTTCATGTTACTCTTGAGGAAAATAAGGTCGACAGGTTAAATGACCAGTAGAATGACTGGATCACACCAATGAACCAGCTAGCTGCCTATATATATTAAGCGTATTGTTTATGTGACATAGCACAAACAATTTATTGATTAGCTGAAGTCGACAGGTTAAATGACCAGTAGAATGACTGGATCACACCAATGAACCAGCTAGCTGCCTATATATATTAAGCATATTGTTTATGTGACATAGCACAAACAATTTATTGATTAGCTGAAGTCCTAGAGATATAACCTACATTTTCCAAAATGGTGTTTGTGTATCCTGTGCACCTTCCCTTTAGATCTGGCACAGTTTGATGAAGGGGCATGGTGAAATTCTAATTCATTTAGATGGAATTTTCTCAATGTGAGGTGAAGTCTGTGCTGTGGCTGATGAATCCATTTGTTTAAGGTATTTTATTGCTTAGTTTTAATTCTATGTTATCTTGCGGAAGCAGATTGCATGCATCAGGTAAGCTTTATGCTTCCAATAAATAAGCAAACTAATGTTTATTAGACATCATGATTGTGGATGTCAGTCAATTTAAACCATGTTACCTTCGATTGAGCATAATGGGTTTTATGCTTAGAGATTGTATTGTATGTGCAGAGTTAATTTATCAGTTACCACTCTTCCATAGGCCTTTCAAGAGCCACACTATTATGAAACCTCTACATCTTAATTTTGTGTAATTGCAAAAAAAATGCTTGCTCATTTAAAAGAGACAAAATTCATGTTCAGTTCTGCCATTTATTCCCTAGCAATATCAGTATAGATAATTAATTATAAATGCAATTTAAATATATTAAATTGCATCCTCATTCTGAAAATTAGGATTGAAGACTTATTTCTACTCTCTCCTGGAAAATCTGTTGCTAAAATGGCAAGTTTGCAAAAGCATAAAATACTTGCATATCTGGATAGCATATGGGAAGTTTTTGTGTTGTTTTGTTTTGTTTTTCCTGATAAACTATGGCAGGCTATCTTTGAACTGCTTGTTCAAAAACCACCTATCTACATGAGTGTCATATATACTTATAGCTACTTTGTAAATACACATGTTTATTGCATATGCATAGAAGTATATATACATATATATACACATAGAAACGTGTGTGTGCACATATAACTTATTTTGTAAACTCTCCAAGAGCACAGGGAGTTTTACTTTAATTTTTAGATGCTTAATATTGAAGTCAGTTCTGGCACATTATAAGTATTTAAAACACACATAAATGAATGAATGAAAAAAAATAAGTGGATAGGCAAATAATTATGCATTTATATATGTAGATATAGGTATAGGTACTTGTGTCTATATATGCACATAAATACAGAAAATAATTAGCATTTATATATTTCTTTAAGATTTTATAAATCTATTTTTTATCTATAATCTACCTATACAAAGACTAAAATATATGGACTCACTATGACTTAGAAATACATATGCAAAGATATCTTCAAATTTTTACTTAGTCTGTGCCCCTACTTTTCTTAGGGAAAAAAAATTGCGTGTTTTCTCAGCAATTCAAATAACAAAAATTGCTTCTATCACCATTATAGATATGAAGGTATGGATTTCATTTTATTTTATTTTTTAGATTTGAAAAGCATTTTTCCCAATCATGTCAAAACAAATTTATGCATTTGCTTTTACAAGATTTTGTGTTCCAAACTTTTCTCCCTTTGTAGGTCTAAGCAATCATTGATTCCAAAGTCAAACTTAGAGATTCAATCAAGAAAGAAATCTGCATTATATGTCAGTCATATTAATATTGTTTTTGATGAACACTTATATAAGTACAAATGTCTCTGTGGGTGTGTATATATATATATATATATGCATATGTATATATATACACATATATGTCTCTATGTATATATATATATATATATACATGTATTGATCTATTATATATGTTTTCATATAGGTGTATGCATGTGTGTATATATTCATGTAGGTGTATGTATGGATATATAAATGAATTTACGTATGTATGTGTGTATATATATATATATATATATATATATATATATATATAATACACCTCACCCCCATATTCACACACATAGATATGTGTATGTATCTGCTTAATTGTGGCCTGCTTTGAGGGCGAGCTAAGGAAGTTGAAAAGGGGAAAAACTAATAAAATAAAAAATGCACAAGAGAAAAAAAAAGAATAACCTATAAGGAGTCAAAGAAAAGATATACATTCATGAATATAATATCTTCTATTATTCTATATGCTTTTTTGAAATGAAAATTTATTGTTACATATTTGGAATCCTCTTTAATATTCTTCTAGACATGTGCCAATGTTTTGTTTTTATTTTCCTTTTCTGTTTTTCTTTTTCTATTTTTTAAATTTTATATTTCATTTTAAATAAATAAAAAAGAAAATTAAAAAAATTAAATCTGGCCTAATTTTTTCTTGCCTTTCCTCATCATAAAATGATAAGCAATTTAATATAGATTAGGCTTGTATAATCAGGTAAAACAATAATTGTAAAAAAATAAATAGATTGGGGCAGCTAGGTGGCACAGTGGATAGAGCACCAGCCCTGAAGTCAGGAGGACCTGAGTTCAAATCTGGTCTCCGACACTTCCTAGCTGTGTGACCCTGGGCAAGTCACTTAACCCCAATTGCCTCAGCAAAAAGGAATAAATAAATAAATAGATAGATTAAAAAGGGAAAAAGTATAAAATAAGTGAAAAATGTACACTTTGATCTATATTCAGAGTCCATCAATTCTTTATCTGGATGTGGCTAGCATTATCCTTCATGAGTCTTTTGTACATATGTTAGATTTTTGTGTTGCTGAAAAAAGCTCAGTCATTAATCACACAATGTTGCTGATACTATATACAGTATTTTCCTGCTTCTGTTCATTTTATTTTGAATAATTTTCTGCAAGTCTTTCCAGGTTGTTTTTTGTTTGTTTTTGAAAGCTGTTTGTTCATTTCTTATTGCACAATAGTACTCCATTGTATTCACATGGCACAACTTGTTTAACCATTTTGGTTATATTGCAAAGCTTGTGCATGAACAAAACAAATACAACCAAGCATGGGTATTCCTTCAATTTACAATATTTTACTATTTTTCTAGGGTTACTATAAATATTTTATAGAGGTTTATTAGTGGTATTGCTGCATCAAAGTTTGGTTGCCTTTTGGGAATAGCTCCAAATTGCTCTACAGAATGGTGAGCCTCATTCAAAACTTTACCAATAATGCATTAGTGTCCAAATTTTCCTGGAACCTCTCCAACATTTATCATTTTCCTTTTTTGTCATATTATTTGATCTTATAAGTGTGACATGGTAGCTCAGTGCTGTTTTAATTTGCCTTCCAGTAATCAAAAAAATGATGTAGAGTAATTCTTTATATGCCTGTAGTTGATCTTTGATTATTTTGTCTGAAAACTGTTCATATCCTTTGACAACTTAAAAATTTGGGAACAACTTGTATTTTGATAAATTTGACTTATCTTTATGTATGCTTGAGAAAGGATGTTTTTGTTTGTTTGTTTGTTTCTTTGTTTTATCAGACACACTTGCAATACAGATTATTTCCCAGCTTCCTGCTTTCTGTCTAATCTTGGTTGTATTTGTTTTGTTCATGCACAAGCTTTTTAATATAACCAAAATTATCTAGTTTACATTTAAAAATACTATTTATTCCTTGTTTTTTTTTTTTTTTTTTTTTTTTTTTTTTTTTTTTTTTT
>JAJPUD010013668.1:33332-43416 GCA_023553655.1 Myrmecobius fasciatus
TTTTTTTTTTTTTTTTTTTTTTTTTTTTTTTTTTTTTTTTTTTTGCTGAGGCAACTGGGGTTAAGTGACTTGCCTAGGGTCACACAGCCAGGAAGTGTTAAGTGTCTGAGGTTAGATTTGAACTCAGGTCCTCCTGACTTCAGAGGTGGTGCTCTATCCACTGCACCACCTAGCTGCCCCTTGTTTGGTCATTTAACTGTAACTCACTTAAGTTCTTTAAGAATTTAGATCCTACACTACTTGGGTACATGTATATTTAGTACTGATATTATTTCATTGTCTATTATGTGATTAGCAACTTGAATTTTTCCTTCCTTACCTCTTTTAATTAGGTCAATTTTTGTTGTTGCATTGTATGAGATCAGGATTGCTATTTTTACTTTTCATTTATTTATTTTACTTCATCTGAAATATAAGAAATTCTACTCATCTCTTATCTTTCTTACCTTTACGTTTTTCTCTCTTTCTCTGTCCCTGTCTCTGTCTCTGTGTCTCTGTCTCTCTGTCTGTCTCTGTCTCTACCTGTCTCACTCTCTGTCTTTATCTCTCTCTGCTTCTCTCTGTGTGTCTCTGTGTCTCTCTATCTCTCTCTGTCTCTGTCTCTTTCTCTCCTTTTACCCTTTCCCTCCTTGTCAGCATTTTCCTTTTTCTGTTTTTTCTCTTATTCTATTTCTTCAAATCAAATAAATGTGATAAAAAACAAAAAAACAGATTCTCTGTTGTTTTAGTCCTTGAGTTATATGAGCAGTTTCATACTTTTGTCAGTGCTCCAAACTACAAAAGGTGTGTTATATTTTTTTGGGAAAAATACTATAATTTGTCCATAATTTTGACAATAATAACAATAACTAATAATTATAAAGGGATTATTGTGTGCTAGGCATGATAATAAGGGCTTTAGAATATTTCATTTGATTCTCATAATTATTGGAAGCAGGTGTTATTATTACCCACATTTACACATGAGAAAACTTCCACAACTGAAAGTTAAATGTTAAATGACTTAGGATCACACAACCAGTACAAACTTAGGGATGATTTGAATTCATATCTTACTGACTTCAGGTCTAGCATTCTATTCACTGCTATACCACTTATTTTTTCCATTAATCAATAGAACTATTATTATCATTATAGTTTAATGATTTCTAACAAGTCAATATCCCTCCAATTCTGAGTATTTGCCTGAGACATAGAAAATGCAATGTGAAGGAGGAACAGTGAATGATAATTTGAAATAGTATATTAATATTATTCATTAAGTGCCTAATATGTGTTAGGCACTGCACTAAGGTCTGGGGATACAAATACAAGTAAAAAAAAAAAACTTTTTTTCTTTTTTAAATTTAACTAATAGTAATTATCAGGGACTTAGTATTACCTAAGATATTTGTGTTGACCACAAATAATTTTGCTTTGTTTCATTTGAAAACTAGAAAAATGACATTTTTCAAAATAGTTTTTTTAATATATAACATTGTATACTCTACTTTATAACAGATAAGGAAACTACGACTACTATACTATAAAGCTTTAGAATCTAAAATTCCCTAGTGTTCTTGATTCTCTTTCATCTGGCTTTAGACCTAAATGTAAAATCAGGACCATATAGGAACTACATTTCCCAGATGGATGATTAGCATAGATTAATATGAAGTTAATTTAGATTATAAGCCATTTGGACAGAGGAAAATGCTTTTCAACTAATATAAAAAGCACAGAAAAATACCCACCATTATCATTTCCCCATAATAGCTCCTCCTCACCTCCACTGCCAAATGGAACTACGATGTAACAAGCTATTGATTTTAAGATAAAAGACTTCATTCCAAATTCCACCATTGGGACTTCAGGAATGTCTCTTAACTGTTTGAATTTCAGTTTATCTACAAAATGGTGCTACCAATAACTACACAAATTGCATTCAAAGACTGTTATGAGAAAAAACATTTTAAACAAAAAAAGCATTTAAATACTGAAAAGAATTTGTAATCTCATCAGTTAAGAAATTCCCAACAATCATTCAGATCACAACACATCAATCATTGCTCTTCCTATTTTGTCCCATTAATTCAGGACAAAGTATCTTTCCATAACACTTTATGCTGTTCTCATATTCTCTTTTGTCAAAAGCATACTAGTAATCTAGTTGATCTCTGGCTGTCCACTTGCCTATTTTTGTGCTTTCCTAAAAAGTAGCCAATCTTTTCTTCCAACAGTCATGGATGTCATTATATCTTATCTCCTCTTTTTAAAAGTTGCATTATATGTTGCATCCTTCTCATATCCCCTCTTCAGCTCTTTTTTGTCCTTAGTGGAATATTTCCCTTCACTTCTTCAGAAAGTGAGGTTTTCCATGTTTCACTGGCATACCAAAACAGAGATAGAATGGTATTAAGAAGATGGGACTTTTTGGGGGGAAAGTTTATTAAGAAAATCAACAGTTCTCTTGGACCCAACTATTTTTAAATATACATGCTGAGAGATGTAAGATTTTATTATCTATGCAGCTTAAGAGTTGGCTGAGAATCAATGTACTTAGTCTTGATTCTTTTATTTTGTAGGAGAATATCTTGATTAATAACACATCTACAAGATTTATGAAGAAATTCAGATATGATCCTAGATCAATTTCACCATGAAGAAAAGCAAACTCAGTTAACAGTTCAACTTTAAATTATTGTAAAAAAAATGACATGCTTGTTGAAATCCATGCATTCATTTCTAATCTAATTTTACTAGTTAGAATTATATTGACAGCCCTTGAGCACTGGGTTATCATTAACCTATCTGAAATATCCTCCCTTCTATCCTGCAATGGTGACTGACAATTTCATTGTTTCCAGGAACCCTCCCTTGAAAACGAGACCATGTTTTCTAAGATGGTAGCATATTAGCATATAAAAGTCTTGTAATTGTCCAGCAAGTATTTTCCCTTCAGAGTAGCTAGCTGGAATTCAGAAGTAGCGTCCTAAAATGCTATGATACAGAAATTACAATAGTTTTATGAGTCTAAATCCAGAAAGCTAATAAATACAGGGTAATGTTTGGGGAAGACCGGTTTATTATATTTGAACTATGACAGTCTAGGAGAAGAAAAAGAGAATATTCAATTCTAGTAATGCAAAAGTGAATCAAACCTTGGGAGATATTTGTACCAAACATTCTCAGTAGTACCTACTGAGATTCTTTTTGGGTGGGAGTTGAGCAGTCTTGGTCTTTGAAGAATATTTTAACTATTAAAAAGGTGTTATTGCTAACAAGATATTTTTTTTAAATCAAAAGACATGAACTAAGCAGTCCCAATATTTTATTTTAATACTAGTATAATAATGTGCTATAAATGTTCTCATTCAATGAATTTCTCATAAGGGTTGTTAGTCTAGCAGTTTGATTAAAGAAAATCATACCATAGGAAACTAGTTTGGAAGAAATTAGGGCTTGACCCACACCTAACAGCACATACCAAGATAAGATCTAAATAGGTTCATGATCTAGATATAAAGAGTGATATTATAAGTAAATTAGAGGAAGATAATATAGTTTACCTCTCAGACCTGTGGATATGGAATAAATTTATGTCCAAAGAAGATCTGGAACTCTTAATTGAACACCAGATAGATAATTTTGACTATATTAAATTAAAAAGTTTCTGTACAAATAAAACCAATGCAGTCAAGATTAGGAGGGAAGCATGAAATTGGGAAATCATCTTTACATTTAAGGGTTCTGATAAAGGTCTCATCTCTAAAATATATAGAGAATTGTCTCATATTTATAAGAATTCAAGCCACTCTCCAATAGATAAATGGTCAAGGGATATGAACAGACAATTTTCAGATGATGAAATTAAAAACATTTCTAGTCATATGAAAAGGTGTTCCAAATCACTATTGATCAGAGAAATGCAATTTAAGACAACTCTGAGGTACCACTACACACCTGTCAGATTGGCTAAAATGACAGGAAAAGGTAATGATGAATGTTGGAGGGGATGTGGGAAAACTGGGACACTGATACATTGTTGGTAGAACTGTGAACAGATCCAACCATTCTGGAGAACAATTTGGAGCTATGCTCAAAAAGTTATCAAACTGTGCATACCTTTTGACCCAGCACTGTTTCTATTGGGCTTATGTCCCAAAGAGATCTTACAGCAAGGAAAGGGCCCCATATGTTCAAGAATGTTTGTGGCAGCCCCTTTTGCAGTGGCTAGAAACTGGAAGCTGAATGGATGCCCATCAATTGGATAGAGACTTGCATGAACTGATGCTGAGTGAAACGAGCAGAACCAGGAGATCATTATACACGGCAACAACAAGAGTATATGATGATCAATTCTGATGGACATGGCTCTCTTCAACAATTAAATGTTTCAAACCAGTTCCAACTGTTCAGTGAAGAAAGCCATATACACCCAGAGAGAGGGATGTGAAGTGTGGACCACAACAAAACATTTTCATGCTCTCAATTTATGTTTACTTGCTTTGGGTTTCCTTTCTCAGATATTTTTTGTTCATGTAGATATGATTTTTCTTGCACAACAAGCTAAGTATGGAAATATGTATACATATATTCGACTTGTCAAGTATTTTAATATAATTAACATGTAGTGAATTTCCTGCCATCTAGGGGAGAGGAGGGGACTAGGGGGGAAAATTTGTAATGGAAAGCTTTGTAAGGATCAATGTTGAAGAAATACCAATACATATGTTATGCAAATAAAATGTTTTAAAATAATAATAATAACAATAATAAAAACCCCATTTCTACCAAACAAAAGAAAAAGAAAAAGGAAATCATACCATAATATAAATGTTTTAACTCCAGCATCAGTATATATTTTTAAAAAGATTATTAGTCCAAATATCTTATTTTTAAGTCTTAGACTATGTGGAACAGATAGTTGAAGATAATCAGGTCCTTGGTGGAACTCCTTAAATAAATGGGTTAACATTGACATTAGCATATTATTTTTGTCACTGGAAATGCATATTTCATTGTGCATGTGTGTATATGTCTATGCATGGATATCTTGCCAAGAGAAATCTGTTCTGTGCTCATTTCTGTGTGATATAGTCTAAGAATTAAATTGACAAGCTGGAGTCTTTCCAGAGGATAGAGGCCAGTATAGTGAAGGGATTTTAAGCCATGTCAGATGAAGAATGCTTGAATCAATGATATTTAGCCTGGAGAACAGAAAACTTAGAAAGGCATAATAGCTTTCTTCAAATGTTTGATGGCTGTCAAGGGAATGAAGAATTGGATTTTCTTATCTTTTGTAACTAAACATAACTGAACTGAGATAAGTAGGTAGAAGTAAGGAGGAGGAATACTTTGACTGTCCCCAAATGGAGTCAGCTTATTCCCAATAAGTAGAGATATTCAATTAAAAACTAAATAACTACTTTTAAGAAATTGTATAGAATATTTTATAAGAATTGGATTAGTTCCTTCTAACTCTAGTATTTTTTGTGACAGAATGTGAACTCTTTGGGCCAGGGAATTTTTTCCCCATTTTTGTCTCTATCACCAGCATCTACTCATGTGCCTCAAATAATAGGAGCTGAATAAATGCTTGATTAACTGACTGAGGGATAGATTTTTTTTTTATTGTAACAGTATAGACCATGATTAGACCTCATTATATATATATATATATGTATATATATTCATATAACTTTTATATTGCACATAGTTTTTAATCTAGCAACCTCTGGGTACCTAGGTAGGTATTACTTTCCCACTTTATAGCTGATGAAAGTAAAGTTTTCTATATTATACTTAGTGACCAGGAGACTATTGCTTAGTTTCTAATTAACAGGTAATAGGAATTAATTACATAAAAGATTTACTTGGCATTTATTTAGGCCAATTCCCAACAGGTTTAAATTGACTGCCCCTATTTAGCACTGCTAGCACTTTGAGATACGCTATTGAATCAGAGATGAATGATGAAAAAGATGTTTTGTCCCAATAGTTCACTGACTGGTGGTCGCTCACAGGATTGAAGACAAAAATTATTTTACCTAAAGGAAGGATAGATGGAAAAATATTGTCAATGAACTTATGACTTTTTCCTTGTAACATTTTTGTACAACATACTTGCCTAATGAATAGGCAAGGAGTTATGAGAGCCTTATAACATGGGAACTATGCTTTATTTAAGGAGTCTATCTATAGGAGCTGAAAGGAGAGTTTATGTCCGCAACACAGAAATTTTACATATATATGATATGTAAATATTATATAAATAAATAAAATAATTTGCTAATATGTATAAATTAATATTATATACCAATATACCAATATATATAAATACATATGTGCAAACAAAATATATATACAAACATATATGTGTGTATGCGTATTGTGTATGTATGTAAATACACACACATACACACATACATATACTTAATGACTAATCTATCAGTTAATAATCATATGCAATCCTCTACAAGTTCAGAGATGTAAAGATAGGGGTTCATAATATGAGGGCCCTAGATTTCTCCTCAAGTATTATGTGGAAAAATTTAGGAGTTCTGTGACTGAAGCAGAAAAATATTTTTTTTCACTAATCTCTGGTTTGCTTTGCAATTTTATGCATATTGTGCATTTAAGAACATTCTAAAAAGGAGTCCATAGAGTTCACCAAATTGCCAATAGAATCTATGGTGCAGTGAAAAAGAAAAAAAAATAAATTAAAAACTTAAGGGTTCCAAAGTTAAATGACTGCTAAGAGATAGAACTGGTACTAGAACGATACTCTTTTGATTGGTGACAAGTCTCTTCAGAAACACTAATTCAGGAAAGCCCCAGCAATACTTTATTGTACTCCCTTCTCCCAAGTTACATTCTTTATAATTTCTTTGCATCCATATAGGCCAGTAATACCTTTTCCTCCCTCTTTCTATCTATTTCTGAAAAAATAAACCAACACAGTCAAATCAATCCTGAGCCTTTTCTCTGGATGAAATGTGTCAATCTATTTCTCTATGTCCCCATTCACCATCTAGGTTTGATTTTTCATTTTCAATTCTATTCAGCAAGCTTTTCAATTCTGTTCAGTAAGTATTTGTTAATCACTTACAATACACATGTTGGGAAAAATACAAAATGAGATAAGATACAATTCCTAATCCCAAAGAGATTATAATCTAATAGAAAGAATTAAGCACATAACACAATTTTAATATGAAATATAGTAAGTGTAAAAGAGAATGTCAAATTGTTATGTAAAATAAGAACAAGTATTTCTCAGTGGTGGGTGAAAGCTTTAGAGGAAAATGGCATTTGAACATTTCAAGTGTTGAATAGTTCTAATAGGTGAGAATTGTGATGCATATGTTATATGGAGTCAAATAACCTGAGTTCTTCTAATATTGAGATCCAGGCAGGAATCTGCTGGGGAATGAAATGAAAATCCAGCATTGGTCCAAAGAAAGAAAAAAGAAACCAGAATAAAAGCTTCACTTTTTCTTGATATAGACAAGAAAATTAAATAAAGGAAGGAATCTAGGGAAAGCATAAATATGTTTATAACCATAATTATTTCATTCAGGAATTTTACTTTTATGTAAAGAAGAGAGAATTTAATTGGCTTTTTGTATTGAAATTCAGATACGGACAGGAACTATAATTTTTTTGGTGCAGAAAGGACTCAATATGGAGCTTCCTATATCAACTGAAAAAAATCATCCTCTGACAATTATACAAAGAGATAATTGAACTAATCGTCAAAGTCAAGTAGAAAAAGGTGTCATTAAAGCAGATGTAAAGATCCACTCTGCAAAATATTGGATTAGAAAACTATACATTAATATTATGTACATTATATTGAAGCTTTATTAATTTTTAAAAGCATTTTTCAACTATATTTTAACCTAGTTCAGCCAAATGGAGAAAACTAGCCATATGCTTGACACCTCTGACCTAAAATCTTGAGTGGATAAAAGACTTGTCCCAGACTAACACAGATAGCATGTGTCAGAGATGGGACTGGCAAATAAGTTTTCTGGAGTTGGAGTTAAGTTCTCCATAAACTATGCCATATTGACCCTCTGAGAAATTCAGATTTCCTTTTGAAAATTAAGACTTCATTTATTTAAAAGTGCTATAAACAAGATTGGAATTACTATAATTAATTTACTCTGAATATAATGGCAAAATAATTTCAAGAGATACAGGAATTGTACTTTCCTTAATCTGACTTCAGCTGGCATTAGATCTTCTGCCATTACATTTTTTTTCATGTTTATTTATCAATATATTTTAATTCCAAATATACGTTGAAACCCTGAAGAATCTGAAGAGTATATACATGGGGTTTGTAATTAAAATATCAATTTTTAAAAAGAAAAGTAAGAAGTTCATTCGGAAGAATATCCTATAAATACAAAAATTGTGTAACTATTAGAATTGACCTTTAAATATTGAAGGAGCTAACAGAAAAGAAACAAAACCTCAGTATTCAATTAAAAATGCTTTTCTCTAGCAGATCATCCAATTGCTATAGGTACTATTATAAAATATAAATCAGTAGACAACAAGTGTTGACAGATATTAAAGTCTGAAGCTTGGACATCTTGGTTATATTAGATTAGTAGTTTTGTTAAGTAAATAATGTTATTACAAACATCAGCATTTATATAGTATTGTAAAAATGACTCATATATACATGTATATATCTGAATATAACTATATATGTACATAAATACATACATGTCTATATTTTACTTTAAGATTTACAAAATACATTTCTTTTAGCCACCCTTTCAGATAAGTAGTGTGTTATAAGTATTTATATCTATGTCCACATGTACATATAACACATATATGTATTATATATGCATTCACATATGAGTGTATAAACGCATATGTAGAATATACCTATATATAGACATATATACTATACCTGTATATATGTGTATATAGGTTCACACAGATATACACACACAGTTGAGTGGTAGAGAGAACAGAGTGCTGATAGGAAGATGTTAAAGATAGACATCCTTTCAGAGTAAGTTTAGCTTAAAACTTTGTTGTGATTTTCATCTTACCTTTTATCATGACCTCATATATTCAATCTGTCATGAAGTCTTATAGAATTCTGTTACTGCTTTAATACATCCATACATATGTAATATAGATATAGATATATATTCTCTCTACTCCATATATATTTATCTGTTTTCTCCACTCCACCACTATCCTGATGTAGACCTTCCTTATCTCATGTCAATAAAAGTATGTAAATGAAATCATTTAATTAATAGCAAGGTCAAAGAATTTAGTGGAGGGGGCAGAGTCAAGATGGTGGAGTGAAAAGTGACTCTCTGCATCCTCCTCCGATCTTCTCTCAAATCAACAATAAAATAAGCCTCTGAAATGATCTTCAAGTCAACGAATCCAGAAATATTGGGACACTGCTTGCTGATATCACTGAAGAACTTCACATCAGGTTTGTCTAACTTGGACAGAGGGATACACAGAGGACTCTGGTGTCAGAGGACTCTGGTGTAGGCTGGAAGTGACAGCTCAGGTCATTGTGGCAGAAACTCCAAATCCAAACTCCAAATTCAAAACACCTGGAGTTTATCTGAGACACTCGGGACACTGCCCTGGTTGGGGGCAGGTGTTCTGGCAGACTTGCCTTGTTTAAGGAGTAATTCAGGCTTAGTCCTAGCCCCCACCGGCCCAGCCAGTATTAATTCGCCTTAAGTTAATTCGCCGAAGTGCCCCAGGGCAAAGATCTTCAGCTGCCTTTTCAGAAGCCCTGTTTTTTTCCCCTACCTTAAAGAGATATCCACACTATCTAAAAAAAAAAATGAAGAAGCAAAAGAGAGCTCTCAACATAGACAGCTTTTATCAAGAGGAAGAAGTGATGACCCCAGATCCTGAAGTTCCTTTAGACAAAACTCCAAAGGAATTTATTAAGGACCATCACTGATCCCTTTTTCAAAAGGCCTTTCTGGAAGATTGCATAAAGAACCTCAAAAGAGAGCTGGAGGATAAATGAGAAAATAAACTGAAATCAGTGCAAGAAGGATATGATGCCCTGCAAAAGAGATATGAAAAAGACACC